>CAXKVX010002525.1:0-125210 GCA_964058865.1 Eleocharis quinqueflora
ATCACACGGATCACCTTCACCATTTGCTCAACTAACCTTCGCAAATGCCAACGAGCAAATCACATGACACACGACATTCGTTTACATCTCCAGAGTCCGATTTCCCTCCACTGTTAATCGCCACATCAATCCCTGAGTTGAATCCTCTTCCCAGACCAATCAGATCGCATCTGAACCACAACCATCTCCTTTGGAAGAACAACCCAACATAGTACGCCTCAGCAGTTGGTACTCACGAAGCACCACCGTGTCTTTCCTGAAACGATGGGGGTTCTTCACTTGTTAGCTGATCTCAATTGCCAGTGTCGCTGAGTCGCTGATATGTTGGATCGCTCCAGATTCCGCCTGATTCGTTGATCTGTTGGATCGCCCCAGATCCCGCCTAGGGTTTGCTCTGCTGCCCTCGCTTCTTGGTCCATGACCTTTTCCGACGAACTCAACCAGTGTCGCTGATATGTTTGGATTACTCCATATTCCTGTCTGATTCTCTAATCTTTTGGATAGAGAGGAAAGGAGAGAGGAAGAAGAGGAGGGGGGAGGAAGAAGGAAGATGAGGTGGAGAGAAAGTTATATAAAAATTGTGAATTGGTTCAACTTATCAAGGAAGTTAATATAAAAAAAAATTAAACAACACTTACCACTAAATAGACACATATTAAATAAAATTTTAATTTAACAACATTTAAAATAACAAAAAAAAAAACAGGCATATATAAACTGATATTTATAAAAATTCTTAATTATGGGAGTTTTTCAGCAAAATGAAGGAAAACTTAAAACTTGAGATGCACAAGGGAATTGCAAAATTTGACAATATTATGCAAATAATATCATTTTATCATATGCTTGCTATTATTTATGATTCGGATATCAATTGCAAAATGAGTGATTTTTTTGTAAAACTGTTGTTTTTCTTGTTCTTTTTATTTTTTATTTCATTTGCAATTTTAAAGATAAAATGAGGGTGCGCAATTTTGAAAATTCACATAAAAAAGTCACATCGAATTTTGAAAGGTTCAATTTTAATATTCTCAAAAAATTAATTCGAATTTTGAACTTGCTGTCTCTCCATAATACGGCGTCAGAGTACAAAAAAACATGGTTTAAAATTAAATTATATATACGTGTACAAAAAAACATGGTTTAAAAAGTCACATCGAATTTTGAACTTCTCAAAGTACATAACAATACACGCACGGCCTAGCTAGTTCTAAGAGAGTGTGTGATCTCGGCATCTTTAAAGAAATGATTTTTTTTAAAAGAGTTTTGTTATTCAGATCATATCAGAATAAAAATTATCCGTTCAAATCAAGAAATCAGACGGTTAATAGACGTTTGAAATCTGCGTACAGTTGAATTTGTCTCCGATAATGGCGCTAGAGACGATCAACCAAAATCACACAGTTGGGAGTGGATACACCCATGATTGCACCATTTGATTATGCACTCATGGTTTAAACCGTTTGATCAATGGATTACACTATCTTTCTTAATAGTTTAATAATTTATTATTTTTCTCTCTCCAAATAATTTAAGAAGAGAAATAGTATAATTAATTGATCTAATGGTCCAAACCATGAGTGCACAATCAAATGGTGCACTCATGGATGTACCTACTCCCAACCCAAATCACGCTGGTCCGTGAAAATTTGTATTCCATAGCTGTGGGGCTGTCAATGAAATCCTTTTGGCCGTTTACCCAACCCGTATCGTACCCGCTAAAGAGGATATGGATAAGAATTTTTTTCGTTAGCTTATTGGACATGTGTATGTGTAAGAAAAAATTTTCGTTAACTTATCGGATAAGGATATGGGTAAGAGCTATATCGCACCCGTTATCCATTGGGTAAAATATATATATATATATATATAGAAAGGCTAGGGTGCTCCATGGAGCACCAAATCGCTCGTGCTCCACATTCGTTATATACAATTTGAAAATTCTAACGATCGATCCGAACTGTTGAACATGATCTACATATTGAAATCTATTTGGAGATTGAATTTTACATTTTTTTGAAATTTTTTGCTATTTTTTTAAAGAGATAGAAAAGTTGTTAATCAAACGGTTTCTGGACCAACAAAAGTTGCAATTTTCCTACCTCTCTAAAAAATAGCAAAAAAATTCAAAAAAAATGTAAAATTCAATTTCCAAGTAGATTTCAATATGTAGATCATGTTCAATGGTTCAGATCGGTCGTTGGAGTTTTTAAATTGGAGATACGATGTGGAGCATTAGGGGTTTGATGCTCCATGGAGCACCCTAGCCTATCTATCTATCTATATATATATATATATAGTATGGATAATGTGAAAACGTTTGCACTTCAGCCGAAGTGCAAAAGTTTCACATTAGCCAACTTTTTGTCGTCAAAATTTAAATTTAAGTTGCTCAATAAATTTTTCATATCAAAATCTTGTAGGAAATCAAATTTCGTGATTTTTAGAGCTTTCTAGCTAAATTTTAAATATTTTTAAAAACAATCAAGTTTAATATTAAAAAAACATGACCATTTCAGGACTGTTTTTAAAAAATATTTAAAATATAGCTAGAAAGCTCTAAAAATCATTAAATTTGATTCCTACAAGATTTTGATATGAAGAATTTATTGAGCAACTTAAATTTAAATTTTGACCACAAAAAATTGGCTAATGTGAAACTTTTGCACTTCGGTCGTAGTACAAACGTTTTCACATTAGCCATACTCTATATATATACACACATATATATATTATAATTTATTTCATAACTTCAAAACAATTAACTAAATTAAAATTATAAAAATTTGCATTTCTAATAGAAAATATATACATCATTGAAAATTGAAATATGCATATCTTGTTATAGTATTAAATAATGCATCTTGTATATTGATAAAGAAATTGATTTGCATTTTATTTCTTTGATAATATTTCATTAGTAAATGCTAAGTAGTATATTTTTTAGTGACAAGTGACATCAGAAGAAATTTTGTGATTTTTGTAATATATAGAATGTTATTTATTGTTGTATTTTTGTAGTATATATTTATTTGATACTATTAATTTGTCAAAATCATACAATTTTATCTTTTTTTACCCATTATCTACCATTACGCGTTTCGTTATCCGAAATTTTTAACGGGTATGGATAGGATATGGGTAAAGAAAATTCTAATGGGTATATATGGATATGAAAATACCTTAACTCGTACCATATCCTACCCATTGATAGCCTTACATTGCTGAATCCACCTAAAAAAGAAAAGGAAAATATTTCCAAAGAAAATATAGTTTTGGTGCTGTGTGAAACAGCACATGAGCCTCTGTAAACGTAGGAACTATAGGAAAATAATTTAAGAAAACTGTTTCGTCGATCCGCGCATTAATACACTCATCGATACGAATTGGATGCGTTTCGTTGGATTCCGAAGAAATATTGTTGTAGTTATTACACATGTTATTTTGGTTATTATGCATGTTGTTTTGTTATTATGCAACTAATAACAAGCATAATAACCAAAATAGCATGCATAATAACTACGACAATTTGGTTTGTGCATGTTAATTGTGTTATTATGCATGTTATTCGTATGATTATGCATTTGATAGTGTTTATATTCAGATTATTATTATTATGCATTTTATTCAGAATGGGTTGCATGTTAATTATATTAGATAAATGTGTTATTATACATGTTGTTCATATTCTTTGCATGTTAATTACATGCAAAGTAATAAAAAGGAATATGTATAATAACCAAAATAACATGCATAATAAGTATAACAATTTTCAAATTGATTGTAACTGGATTCGTCCAGTCTGCATCGATGAGCGTATCGATCTTCATTTTCAGTCGAACGTTCAATTAATTAGATGCACAATAACAAAAACAACATGGATAATAACTTTAACAATGTGCAAACTGAATCCAACTAGATACGTCTTGTCCATATCAATGACGGAATCGATGCGAGAATCGATATATCAGCTCCATAATTTAAACACCTACGTGGATCCTTATTGTTTTGTCTTAGATGAAAAAAACCTAGTTTGATTACGCGAAAACAGTTGCTTGATCCTAAAATCTAAATCATGGATATGCAGTGTAGTGTTCATACAGTGACGAAGTCGTACTACAATATTGAAGTAATAACACTCATAATATTAAGACATTTTCTGAGGTGAAGGAAAGAACAATTCTGATATTACTACGAAAAAAACATGTTTGGCAAATCAAAAGGGTGCAGTGCTCCCCTAAACTACTCCTGACTCCGTCACTTGGCAAATTATGCTTGTCAATATATAGAGATGCAGATCTTATTAGAAAAATTGAGCCTATACAAAGAATGAGGCTTAAGTAGAACTAAATATTTTTTATGTTTAAGCAAGTACAATTTACAAAGCTACTTAGCAATCACACAAAATTACAATTCAAATACAATACAAAAGGTATAACAAGAATGCTCAAGAATTATAGAGATAGACACGCAGAGAGAGAGCAAGGGTAAGAGTCAAGGTGACACAAGATACAACATAGTTTGGCACACTTTGCCACTTCACGAGACCCTCGATTCCATACCATGCCGAAAATAAAGAACATTATATCAAAAGTGTTTAGAAGAGGTTCCTCCAAGAAATAAAGGATACAGTCATTGGATCAAACAAAAACTCTTGCAATTTACTATAAAACTTGCAAGGTATCTCAAAAGATGATTAAACAATGGTTATCCTACATGTAAATGAGGTTAGGATGCTTGAACAAAAGGGTCTCTATGCTCTAAAGGTGTTCTAAATTGCTTGTTAACTTGGAGATGCTTTATTACTTATCTTGAAAGCATCTGATCAGTATATATAGACATAGGACTTCCACATCTCCAATTTTTCACCAATTTAATGCACATGAGTTGCAACACTTCATAACCCGTTATAATGTTTGATCAACCAATGGTCACTTTTCTCTCTCTCATCTCTTCTTCTCTTTCGAGGGTTTTGACCGAGATCATTGACCATAGTGTCGGATGATTTCCAGTCCATGGTAGCTCGATTTGAGCTTTGATTGCATTTGCATAATCTAATTTATTGGTTTGGGTCTCATTTGGATTGATTTGATTCCAAACAGTCATAATTTAAGTTTGGTTTTGAATTCTAATGGCTCAATTTGATTTCTTTTGGCCTAACTATCATTTGTAATCATTCAATGACATCAAACAAGTTTTAATTTGATTTGCAACATTTTAACTTGAGTTTAATTTAATTCAGTTAGCTGCGAAAATGGTTTTGAGTCAAAATAATGAACTTTAAGTTTTACTTTGAGTTTTGAGGGTTCAATTTGATTTTTCTTGATCCCGAGAGGTCCTTAGTCCATTAGGCAACATCAAAGAAATGCCCATTTAATTTAGCACAATTTGAATTTGGATTCAATTGAGTTTAACTCACTCTCAAGGACATTTGGATCAAAATAGCAAGAAGTTGATTCGAATTTGATTCAAATTTGACTTTCAATTGCTCAATCAACTCTTTGGGGAACCATAAGCATCTACAAGCATCAACAACATCAAATAAACATTCAATTCAATTTTTCTCTACTTCAATTTTGGTTTTGGTTCAATCTCAGCACAATTTGGTCAATTAGAGAGCTGGTTCGGGTTTCAGTGGCTAACCTGACCTTTTAATCACCAAGAAAATCCACAATCATATGCATAAAATCATGTAATCATCACAAAAGCAATTCAAATCAAGCTCACAAAGAATTTCACTTTTTTGGTTCAGTTCAGTTCAATTTAGAGTTCATCCGAGCATCAGACCTAAATCATTTCAAAACAAGCAATCAAATGCATGACAATAAGTTTGATGATTAATTTAAGATAGTTTCAAATTTATTTTGAGGACTGAAAAAGCTAGAAACTTGAAAAGATAGAGAAGACTTCCAATTTTGATTTTAAAATTTGCATTTCAGAATTAGATTTCAAAGGGAAGGAGCAGTTTCTATTGTTTTTCTTTGACTTTTTGATTTGATTTCCTTAGAATTCATACAAAGTGTAGATAAATTTATGTTCATAGCTTGAAAGTATGAGTATCAGGCTATAAATACTTACAAATACCTGAATCTAACTCAAAGTGATAAAGGTTTGAAAGATGTTCCAACTTGAATGCCAAATAGGTGCAGAAACACCATGCATTTAAACACTTTTGCACTTAAATTGTTAACTTTTAGGCCCAAATTCTGCAGTTTGAAGTTTGTCAAAATAGTACATGCATTGCACAATATCAATTTCTAACTAAAAGTCATTAGAAAAATCAAAGATATTATTTTAGAATTCGAACTAAAATTAATACATTTTTCCTTAAATTAAGGTACTTTCATGGCTACGTAATCTATTATAAGCCTTTTTAAGTTTGTTAATATATGTTCTTCAAATACCACTAACGTCTAGCGTCTAGCTTAGTTGGTTAATGCATTAGACACAGCTTCATGAAGAATGTCTTGAATTTCAAATCATGATTGTGATAATTTTTATAATTTGAGTGGTGGTGTGTTGTGTGTAGTGTAATATTGTAATGTACATAAATTTAACACCAGATTACCTTATTTTAATTTTAAGTGGGGAGTGATTTATTGGATTTTAAGAAGACCAAGGTCGTCGAAGCCAATTGCGGAACTTGAGCCTATATTGAAAGTGGTCGAATCAATTTCAATTATTTTTTTTTAGAAAAAAATGTTGGTCTAAGTTTTCAAATTTCATTTATCACAAGAGGTGATACTGTTTATGTTTTGTTACAAAGATAATTATCTGCTTTATGGAAAAACTGATGCCCCTTAAATGAGTTTGCAGTTCCTTATGGTGATGTTGAATGTTATGCTCATTTTTATCATCATTTATTTATCAGAGATCTTTTCATGTTATGAGTTATGTTAGTATTTCTCTGATCGTCTGTATATGCAAGAATGTCGAGAACATATCTTGTTGCGTTTGCATACTTGCATTCATGAAAGATGTGTTGTGTCGTTTCTGCTGCTGTTTTGCAGAGGTGGCAGATGTTTGGCATAATCCAGTCCCTTTTGATTAGATTGTCCGCCGTTGTGGTCAGTGTATCTCGAATAAGTAGCCAAGCAAGATTTGTTCTTCCGGTGGTGCCGATATCGACCATATTTGTCTAATAACCTTGGCTGGTGCTGGTGTGCTGATGAGGAAACGATATGCTGATGCAGCTGTGTATTGACCTTGTGAGTTTCTTATCCATGTGAGTTGTTAGTTGTGCATCTTGGTGCAAGCATTGAAGATGGGGATTAGCTAGCTTCTTCATAGATAGCCAGAATGTCGACTGTGTGGATGTCTCCCATGTGTGTGAGCTCGGGTTTTTTGTTATTTTCCACCATGGGGTATTGGTTTGGTGAGAGAACCATAACCATCGAAGAATAAAGCTTGCGTTTGTGAATTGCAGATCCCTGATTCCAAGTTCTCTCATCTGTTTTAGTTGTTTAGCCATTGTCCAATTAATCATTGTCAAGCCTTTACAGTTCTGATGGTTATCATTGTGTCATTGCCACAGAATCTACGCCTTATTTTGTCAAGTTCTTTGATGATCCATTGCAGAGCAGAGATACTGTTAGAAAATAGATCAGGAGCGATGTCAGCACCGCATTGCAGAGTGTTAGTCTGCCAGCAATCGAGAGGATGGATGCCTTCCGCATGCCTTAGGAATTAATTTCAATTACTGGTAATAATTAGTTAAGGGATATTAAACTTCTTTTTTTAGAAGGACGTGGATCTTTGCTGCAAGTTTCGAATTTAGAACCTCTAGTCTTCAAAAAATGTTCTTACTGAGCTATATAAATTGACTTATTAATTTAAGAAAAATGTTAACTAGCATTTAGAGAGAGAAAAATCGTCAAATTTTCCAGTGCAAGATTTATCTTTTTCCCTTAAAAGTTCTTGCAAGATAAACTTTGGAATGAATATGGTTCTCTTAAATTCTTTTTGGGTAAAAAGAGAGCTGACTTTGCCCTGAACAAAACTTGGATGATCCAAAATATTTCTCATGAATGGAGTGAGCTAATATTCTTTCATTAATATTTTGTGACCAATTGGTTCATTAATACTCAATACCAGTATAATCATCTTCATTCATATTCTTTCTAATTGGTTCATACTCACTCTCTAATGTCAGCATCATCATCTTCACTCACTTCTATGATCTCTTCTATTATATAATATTTCTCTTCTTTGTCATCTCCTTCTATTACTTGAATATACTCTAAGACGCTGCAAGAAAATCACAGTTCGTTCGCATTCGATTCGAAAATAATTTAAATTAGTTCGTTCGATTTCGATTCAAAATTAATTTTAAATCAATCGAATCGGATCAGTATCAAACCAAACTCAAACTGGACAGACTTCGTTCGAATGTTGTTCTATTTAAAATCAAACTGGTTCAAAATAAATTTTGCATCAAACTCAAACACAAGCTAGTTTGTTCGTGTTTTATTTGTTTGCAGCGCTAGTTAAGCGGTATTCTTACTAAGAAGTATTTTTACTTCCTCAATCAAGATATTAACTTGAATTTTTATATGATTACTTAAAGAGTAGAAGTAACATAAAACTCTGTACATTAGATAAACAGTCCTGATTCTCAATATATCTAATTTGTATGTTTGGTATAAACATTTTCACAATGCACATTAAATATGCAAAACTTGAAGTACGACTATATACGAGAATAATGTTTCTATTTCGAATTCAAAAGTTGATCGGTTCCTACTTCCTACAAGACCACTCGTGCATTGATCAATTTTACTGTTTGGATGCAATCTGCCATTTAATTGAGTGGATGCGACTCATATAGCTAGACCTAGCTAGTGAATCAGACCTATCAAGTAGTTATATATTATATTGGATAATTAAGAATCAGATCACTTTACCAATCCAAAAAAAAAAAAAGAATCACATCAATTTATGTTTCAGATACATGCATGTTTGCACATTTGGAATACTTGGGTTGCTTCGGATTGGTTTACTTTGAATTCTTTTGCCAAATTACATTGAAAAAAAGAAGAAGAAGAAATTACATGTTATGATTCCAATGGTAGTTCGTGTCTACCAGACAATGCAAATAAGTCAACTAATTGAAGGCACCTACTATGACACTGTAGATCCCATTCCAATGGACATATAGTACATGATGGAGAAACTCTCCATTCTTTAAAGATCGGAGATAATTAATAAGCTCTGTTGTCTATTACTTTTTTATTCTTCCATTTTTTTTACTGATCTGACTTTTTTTTTGGAGAAAGCAATCTTATTTTTCAATTCACAAAAAAATGAATTAAAGGTATTAAATGTCTCTACCTTGTCTTCTTCTCTTTAAGTGCAACATGCATCTCTTGTGCAGGCAGCCCAGCAGTTTCAGGGATTTAAATTATCAAGTAACTTTGCAGCTTTTTTTAATGCAAAAACGAGGAATTCCAAGTCGGAAATTAAAAACAATCTCGTTTTGGGTCAATCCAGATCTTGGATCAGTCACAAGAAAATTAAGGCCATAACAAGGTATTGTAACAGAAAGATGAGAATCCAGAAACACAAACTATCAACTAAATCAAAATCTTAATATGGTTTCCTTTAATTTAATTAATAACCAGTAAAATTATAATACACATGGGTTCTAAATGAAAGTGAAAGTAGAACTAAAACAAAAGGCCAAAGCAAAAGAAAAAACATCTATCCTAGAATTCTATGAAAATTGATAACCTTTAATTGTTTGGTATCATGATTCACTTCCTTCAACCTCGTCAAAGGTAATACAAGATGAAGTAATGCCAGAAGAAGAACTTGATTCCTCCGATGAGATACCGAACGGTACCAAACCAACCAATAAATCTACAAATGCTTGAATTATGTATGCATGATTCTTCTTTCCATTAACTCTGAGGTACCAACCCAGCAACTCCTCTAACCGGGTCCAGTCTGTTAACCTGTGTGCTGCTACCATTTCTTGCATTGAAATCCTGAAATCACTATACGGGTCTGTTGACTCCATTGCCATAAGAAAGCTCTCCTTAAACGGTACTTTATCCTTTTCTGTATTTTCTTCCCTCAAACTTTCATTTTTTGGGGGTTTCTCTAGGATTGAGCAACTTGTACTGTTTGGTTCGAAGAAGAGACGGTCCGAGTGTATTTGGTGCACAATTATGGAGTCTTCTGGCTCATCAATGGAGGATGCGGTCTCGGCTTCGGCCTCTGTATCAACCTCAATCTCCTCTTCAGAGTAAGCACTGTCTAGGTACATTGTGTTCATGGTTTTGTAGATTGCACCACTGTCGTCAGTACCGATACCGTTACCAGTACCAGCTCGGAAAGAGCTGGTTTTGGGGTACTTGCACATGAGCAAAGATGTCAAGCCCTTGCCCATGTGAGGATTGTGTGTGTGTTTGTCTTAGATCAAGAGAGAGAGAAAGTGAACCGGGTTAATGAATTAATGGAGAGGAAGAGAGAGAGAGAGAGAGAAAAAAGGTCAGTCTTTAAAGGAAAACGAGAGGTGTGTGGTAATCTGGTAGGGTCACTCATTGCTTCCATGGGCATTCAATGAGGAAGATTGTTTGTTGTGCTCAAGTGTAGCATTTAATGCTTAAACCTATTTACTCAATATTGGATTCTTGTTTATTCAGTGCTAAATGTCAAGTAAACTGTGCAGGTTCACAAATTAAATGACACTGGCATTGTCCAGATATAATATCACATGCATCGAATAAACTTAAAAAATACTTCTAAAATAGTCTCGTAAGAGCTTGAACTAAACTCTTTCTGAAAATCTTATATCTTATTTCTATACTAGATAGTATTTGACACATGCATTCGCTTATTTGATTAAAACAATACTGGAAATGGTTTATAACTGAAAAAAATGCAGTGTCAGTGTCTATCCACAGTAGGGTTGCTAATTAACAGAACGGTTCATTGACAAAATAGATTGAACACTATTGAACATTTATGAAGTGAAATATTTCTTGATTTTGGTTGAAGTTCAGTTCAAATCCAACTGCTAAATCTGAACTGGATTAATTATGAACTAGTTACATGTTCAACATGAAATTAAATGCAAATATGTTCAAGAAGCATGTAAGTTTGAAATTTGAACTTGCTTGTCCATAAATGCAACTTTTCTTCTTCTTCTGTAAATGAACCGAATGTTTAACTGTTGTTAAATTAAAATTATTATTGTATGTAAAGTATTTATCAATTTCATGTTCATATCACGTAAAATATGAAGTAAATATAGATAGGTAGATATTGTGAAAATACTTCGGGACAAAGTGTAAAAGGTTCAAATTAAATCTTTTGTAGGACGAAAATTTGATTTTAAGTTATTAATGATTTATTCGGACCGTTGAAAATATTCTTCATACTAATATCTACTTGAAAATTATTTATTTTCATTTTTTTACTATTTTATCTGATGGTTGAAAATTGATTAATATAATGATTTACAGACATTCAATTTAAAGTATTTTCCACCCATCCGAAAAAATATTAATATAGTATATATATATATATAGGGATAGGCTATCGTGCATTATAGTGCCAAGGTTTCTTGTGCATTAGACCATTCCTCACCGTTGGATTTAAACTTTCTAGCCATTCATTTGGGTGCCTTCTTAATATTATGAACGTAATGGTACTATTCCCCTCCTTTGGGTACTTTTCTCTCTTTATCGCCTATACTAAGTACACATCTCTCAAACTTCAAGCTTCTCGGGTTTAATTTGTCTCTCTTCTTCTATTTTTATGACTGTTCCATCTCTGTTTTCCTAGAAATTATGAAAGAATTTAGAAAGCCATTACTAACCCGAAATCAAAAGAAGTAACTTCAAGCTCTGATACCAAGGGGAAATCAGACGGGTGATCGCGCGGAATCTAGATCGGCTTAAGCTCTCGGACAAATTATGTACTGAAAACTTAAGACTTAGAGAAAATTTTAAAAGCTAGAAACTTGATTGTTTTATTGAACTGGAAGAAGTAAGCTTTCAGATATGTTCTGATCTGCTTGCAACTTCATAAGATGTTACAATATATAGACTTGAGAAGAGAATCTCTATTATTGCATCGGGTGCTCATTGGGCCCCATCGTCATGCGAATAAAGAGGTTTCCACTTACTTATGTCTTTCACTCAAAGAAAAAGATGCGTCGGCACACTAGACGACATCTATAAAAGAATAAAGTAAAACTCCACTCATAAAGCAGATGCTCCAGCACACTAAGGAGGCATCTAGAAAAGCATATTTTCTAAAAAGCTAGTGGTTATCCGTAGAACCCCACCAAGCTAATCCTTAATAATGGAAGCTAATATAATTATTTAGTAGGATATCATGGCAGTCAATCAATGCCCTTATGCTGGTATCCACAACGCCTAGAGCATCTCTGGCCCAATTGTCATTAGTTTTCATTGCCTCAAGTCTTGTCTTTTGCAAATATTTCATTGCTATGATAATTTCTACTTGAGTGCATGCCTTGTAAGCTTGGTCTTTGTATAATTCTGACAACCTGGCTGTCATAGCCCTATCTTCTTCAATGCTTCGTGGATATTGAACAAATGTATCTTCAGTGGTTTGGGAATATCTTGCGAGCGGTGCATTTTGCCCACATAACTTTTCCCATCTTTCTACTTCAAAGAAAGCTCGCTTGACATTGTTGGGTTCGCTGCTAACAATAATCCTTCTTAAGCCTTCCATACCTGTAAAAATTAAAAATAAGATAACACACTTATTAGATAAATGTGGTTATTTGTTTCAGCGGTCCACCACTTCCGCATCAAATTTCTTTTAATTTCTTTCCAACAGAAAAGAAATCTTTTCCATTAATTGGCACAGATTAATAAAAATCTCCTCATTTGGTGCCTGAGTAACTTCATTGATTACTTCCTCAAAGCTTAATAGGAAAGCATCAGTTACTTCACTGCTCCTGGTGTAAACCATGTTAGCAGTTATCCTTGACAAAGCGTCAGCGAGTACATTAAGTTTTCCATCGATATGCTCGAAGTTTACCTGTACTCCTGTAACAGTTATAAAATCAACAAAGTTAATCCATCTAACTCTGGATGGTTTGTTTTGTGTCGATTTATTATAGAAACTAATAATGGCTTGGCAATCAGTGCGGAGAGTGATCTCCTGCTGATCAAGATAGTGAATCTTTAATGCCTTCATTGTTTCCATACATGCGTGTATCTCGGCGTCAATGGTTGACTTTATTACCGGGAATTTTCTGCTTGCATAAGCACATACCCTTTCTGTGCTTCTTGGATCATTATTTTTATTCTTCCACTTGCAAATTCCACCCTATCCTTCCATACATCCATCTGTTTCAAGCACTATGTAAGTGCCATGTGGTGGTAATTCGAGATCAGGCAAGTTTTGAACCAGTTCTTTGATCTTGCTGATTAACTGGTAATCTGATGTTTTGAGCCTCTTATCACCATGTGGACTGGTTTTCGAATAAAGTGGCCCAAGGAGAGTTCCCAAGTTTGGGATATAACTCCTTGCATAGTTCAGTATGCCTAATCATGATCTTAATCGGTCTTTTTCTTTCATCTTATCACTATCAAACTGAACTATTTTCTTGATAATATGGGGCTGTAATTTAATCTTACTGTCACCGATGACTGCCCCGAGAAATTCAATCTCCCTTACTGCAATCTTCATCTTTGTGGGAGATAGCACCAAACCCCATTTTTCACATATCGCTAGCATTTCCTCCAAATGTTTGGCATGTTGTTCTTCGGTTTCGGAGAAAATGAGGATATCGTCAATGTAAACTGCTATGAAATCTTCAGTGCCTCTGAAGTAGTTGTCCATCTTTCTCTGGAAAATTGCTGGTGCATTTTTGAGACCGAATGGCATAACTAGCCATTCATAGAGTCCTCCAGGTACAACAAATGCCGTCCAGGGTATTGACTCTGGATCCATGGCAACTTGATGAAATTCGCTTTTTAGGTCGAATTTCGAGAATATTTTGCTGTTGCCGATTTTCATTAAAATGGTGTTAATGCATGGTAGATTGTACTGGTCTTTATGTGTGTTGTTATTGAGGGTGCGATAATTAAAGACCATTCGCTCCTTTCCTCTGACTTCTTTCTTTGTAACCGGGTCTATGGTTGTACCCGAATTTACCATTGTAGCCATGGTTCTATGCCTGCTTGTGCTGGGTTAGATTACTCCGATTTTCAGCAACGCTTGCACATGTCTTTCAAACTGCTCCTTCATGGCTGGTGTAACATGCTTTAGTGGCTTGTCTTGAATTGTAATGTCTGGATTTATGATATCTAGCTTGCATGTCACCTGGTTTCTCGTCCAATGCTTGACGGGATTTTCGCCAATGAATCCTTGCTCCTTTAGTCTGTTGAGCAAGATTTTGAATCTATTTTTGAACCATGGTGATTCATCACCACAGTTGTATGCAACAACCTCTTTGACCTTAATGTACTCCAATTCTGAGAGGTCTAGTTCTTCAACTGATGTGAGATCATCTCAGCGTCAACTTTGGTAGTTCTTCAATTCTGAGTCCACCTTGCATAGCCCTAATAAAATTGCATCCAATTAGCATTTGAACGCCTCCTTCTTTGCCCATTGGAAATGCATATGTAAACGCGATTCTGAATTTATTCTCTTCGATCGACATCTGCCCATTTTTCAACTTCAGGTTGGCTATTTGCTGAGAATTTACCCCATTAATCTGAATATGGTATGCACTTGGTTCTAGTGCTTCTGGAGGTACGACTTCCTGGTTTATGCAACAAACCGTCGCGCCAGTATCAAGGATTGCTTGAACTTTGAAATTCTTTACCCTTGGAATTTCCAACTGCAGTTCGATGTTATAGAGTCTATTGATAACTCTTCTTCCTCTTCTTGGGTCTGGTACTGCAGTGTTAATCTCATCATCCGAGAGTTTGTTGGCCATTTCTTTGATTATCAGGTTTTGGTTTGGGTTGGCCTTCTTCATAAATGGATTTGGAATTTCTGCAAACTTCTCCTCGTCACTGTCTGATTCTATCACCATTCCATATCCCACCACCTTCTGTTTTCCTTTTATCTCTAATCTAGCCATGTCTGCAATTAGCTCATTTTCGCACAATTGATCCTTCAATCTTGCGTTTTCGACTAGGAGATACTGAATATAGCTTAAAAGCTCATTAATAAGCTCATCCTTGCTATCATAAGGGCTTAGGTTTTGTGTTCTTATCATGATTTTTCTTCCTAACACAAACCTAGAACACATGGGACACACAGTCATCTTGCATTTTGCACAGTGTGCCCTCATTTTGCTGTTTGTTGTTTTTAAACAGCAATTACATCTTTCGCAACCTCGTGGTATTTCACCATTATCCTCCCATGAATGTTCACAATTTTTCATTTCAATTGGCAGGTTCGGTTGCTTTCGCCATGATGGTGTTTGTTCTTGGAGCATGAAAATTGATTCAAACGGTGTGTCTCCAAGTTCCATGATAATTGTCCTTGCGTTGCCAACCTCACCCTTCGAAAGTGAGCATATACCGTCACTATCCGATTCATTTTGGTCAACAAACAAGATATCCCAGTCATCATCCAGGTCAAGGTTTTCGACAATTGCAACCCTTGCAATGTTACATTGTTTTCTTCTACAGTCTCTGGCGAAGTGACCTTCTTCACCACAGATGAAACACTTGCATTTTCTCACCTTATCTGCGTTCTTTCTTTTGAATACTCTTATATGAGATTCATGTGGTTTTCCGCGATAGGTTTTTGCTTTTCTTATCCCATATTTCTTGTTCTTCTGGTAATAGCCTGGGATTGGGATTTTGCTACAAAAAGATAGGTCTTTCAAACTTCTTTGTAGCGCTGCTCTCTTGCATGATTCTGCTAGGTACTGGTATGAAAAGTTGATTCTTGGCAGTACTCCGACAGTGCTCCCTGGGTACTTCTCCATATACGCTATTTCTAATTCTTTTCCGATTAAAGGGGGCATCTTTCTGAAAAATTTCTCAGAGAGCTCAGGACTGATATACATACGTCCTGACTTTGCTGCTAGGACCTTATAATCATTCATGTAGTCGAATAGGTCCTTCATGTTGTTGCAAGATAATCTCTCAATATCATTGTAGTCTTGATCTTGCTCCACTGTTGAAACCTGGTAAGGGTCCTCAAGTAGGATTATTCTTCTAACATGGGAAATGACATTCTGTGGATCATCGACAATGTTCATCAATTCTTCATATTCTTGGGGATATGTCATTCTCCATTGTATCCACGTCTTTTTCTCTATCTCTCCCAGTAGATTCTCAATGTAAATAACCTTCCTCTTATTGTCTGCCCAATTCTTTTCGTTAGCAAGGTTTAGGGTGATTGACTTCCACCTGGAGATCACATCACTATACTGCCCTATATCCTCTAGCAATACAAGCATAGCGCCTTGATTTGACTGCGCTGAAGGAAGGGTAAATCTTTCATTATTTTGTTGTGCAAACCCTCCTTTAAATCTATTAACTCTGGCTCTTATTTCTGGGACATCAAGTTGTTGATGGTTTTGTCTAAGGCTCCCTGGTGGGTACATTGGGGGTCCCATCATTGGTTCTTGCGGTCTACTTTGTCCAGTTGTTGTGGATTGGGTTGAGAAAATCGTTTCAATTTTTGAATCGAGGTTTTTGAGCAACGGGTATTCCATTGCTGCCAGAACGGTTTCTGCTTTGACCTCCCTCCTACCATCCTTCTGAGAGAATGGGTTTACCCATTCTTCTTCATTGGAATCGTTATATTCATCCCGGATTGGTCCGGCATTTTCTTCAGCCGACTATTTTTCTCTCGGTAATGCTGCCAATAATTGCAACATTTCGAGTTCATCATCATCTTCATCTTCATCTTGTGACTCGTGCCAGTCACAGAACATCATCAAGGCTAATTCTTCTTCTAGGACCTCTTCATCAACTTGGCCTACTGTTGCCTCTTCTGATGGTGCGGTTGATGAATATCCACCAAATCTCACTGCTAAGGACCCATCAGTTCTGGTCCTTATTCTTGTTGTCTGAGGATTTTGGTTGGAATCCCCAGATATGCTTGGCTTGCTCGTAGTTTCAGTTCTTGTTTGGCTCATTTTTTGTTTTTGACTGAGTCAAATATTTCTTTTGGGTTTTTGAACACAAAGAACTGGCATGTTGATTTCTTGATTTTCTTCACACTCGATTCACCAAGGCTGAGTTTTTGTAAGTCTTTCTGGAGTTCGTCTATAGAATGTGTGAGGTTTTCGCTGCCTCTAGCCTTCTGACTGCGGTTTTACAGTCTTCAAGGTCTTCTTTGATTTTGACCAGCAGTTGGATTATTGTGTTATTCTGCTTGATCAATGCTGTTGTGGCTCCTTTCGCGAATTAAGCTGGTTTTAGAAAGCCGTTTGCGGGTTCTTCAATTGTCTCGGTTGCCTTTAAAGCTTCTTGATAGATTGAACTTCTAGCGGTATTGTGCCAGTCATTCATAAGAAGTTTCTAACTCGGCTGATATTCGGCTCTGATATCTAGTACAAATATTTTAAATATATCTTGAGAATTTGCTCAAATGTTTAACTTAATGAACTCTTATGAAATCTGGTTAAGATGGTTTACTGACTTTCAGTTTTTCAAGTTTTCTAGGTCCACAGTTCAGGATTGGTCATAACACTTCAAAAAGTACGAATCTTAAAGCAAGGGATACAATCTAATGGTTCAGTTTTCCTAGTGCCACAAGTCTTTTGGCATCATGGTGCACCATAGCATATATATATATATATATATATATATATATATATATAATTTGGCATCCAAGTAGATATTAGTACGGAGGATATTTTCAATGATCCATATCGATCAATTGCACATTATGTCTCGAGATAAGAGTCAAGTACATGCAATTTGCTACTTTATAAAATATTTTAGCACAACTATAAATATATATATATATATATATAAGAATTAGATGTTACTTGTTTGTTTGTTCTTTGAATTATGAGATGCGACGTAAAATAATTAAATGAGTTTTCTATTCGAAAGCATCCTAGCCTTTCTCTCTCTAAAAGAAGTTGAGCTTGGATTTATAAGAAGTAAAAATCATCTTTTGATTCATACTCCTACCTCTCTAAAAGAACGTTTGGCAACCCTCTCATGTCGGAATAGAGCTTTATTCCGGTATTCTTGTGTGCCAAACGGACCCTATATTAACATTTCTTAGTGACCAACTTTTATATATATAATATATATATATATATATATATAGAGAGAGAGAGAGTTGTGCTAAAATACTTTATAAAGCACCAACATTCATATACTTTAGGCTCGTATCTCGAGATACAAAGTGCAAGCATCCGATCAAAACCGTTGAAAATGTTCTCCATACTAACATCTATTTGGAGACCAAATTTTTCATTTTTTTGGACCCTTTTACTATTTTATCGGATAGGTGGAAAATTCATTAATCTGACGATTTACAGACCTCCAACTTAACAAACTTTGCACCCATCCGATAAAATAGTAAAAAAGTTGCAAAAAATGTAAAATTTCGTCTCCAAATTGATGTTAGTATGAAGAACATTTTCAACGGTCTTGATCGGCCATTTGCACTTTGTATCTCGAGATATGAGCCTAAAGTATATGACTAATGATGCTTTATAAAGTATTTTAGCCTAACTCTATATATATATATATATATATATATATATATATATATGTTTTTTTACTATCTTAATGGTTGAGTGCAAATTCATTGAAGATATACACAATCTCCCACTACTACAGAAACGATCTTTAATACCCCCTATTTTATATCCGACATATTGTAAATCCACTAATAAAGGCCTCCAATGACATTTTCGAAATTATTTTATAATCTTTAATATCGACCATTAACAAAATGTGAAAATAAAAACTATTTAATAGCGAACGTTAACAAAGTCCGGTATTAAAAATAGTCTTTAATATCGACCTTTTACTAAGATCCGATATTAAAAGTTATCTTTAATACCGACATTTTACTAAAGTCCGGTATTAAAAGAGAGGAGTCTTTAACACTGGTCTTTTACTAAGATCCGATATTAAAGAGTTGGGTCTTTAATAGAGGACTTTTACTAATATCTGTACTAAAAATAACCCACCGATCGCAAATAACCCACCGATCGCCCCTATTTTCTTAAATCTGCAGCATCCATTCTAACAGATGCAACGCTCAGAAATTACTCCAAAAAATCCAACGGATCCCTCTCATTTCTCTCTTTGTATAATTCATATATACCCCTTTCTCTCTCTCTCTCTCTCATTCGATCTCTTTAATTTTTACTTCTCATTTCTCTCTCTTTCTCAACAAATTAAACCGAAAATATTTGAATTTGAGTGAAATATCAAGCTTCTTAATTATCTCTCTATCTGAATTTGGAGGAAAATTGAAGCAAACTGGAAGAGAAATAGAATTAGTATGCATTTTTTGCTTTTAAAATCATTTTCAGAATTTCTTTGTTTTTTAGACATAATTTAGATATATAACATGGCAGAAACATTTATTCAAATTAAGAGTTTAATTGCAAAAGATATGTAAGTCTTACAATATATTTTTAAAAAAATTAAAGCAAAAAAAATGACATATTTGCAAATAGTAAGTTTTTCTTCTAATTATATTTTATAAAAGGACAGATCTGCAAAAAATATCTGTCAAAATGTCACATCGTAGCTGTCACACATGCTGTTATAGATTTGTTTTTTTTAGAACTTTTAATACTGACATTTTACTAAGATATGATATTAAAAGTAATTTTAAATACCGACCTTTTACTAAGGTCCGATTAAAAAGAGTCTTTAATATTGATCTTTTACTAAGATCGTATTAAAAGTAATTTTTAATACCGGCATTTTACTAAAGTCCGGTATTAAAAGTGATCTTTAAAAGCGGTGTTTTGCTAATGTCCGTATTAAAGTCTGACATTTAATAGCGGATGATATAAACTTTTAATAGCCCCTATATTATCCACCCTGAGTCCGATTTTAAAGGTCATATTTGGCCGGTATAATAGACCAAAATTGTAATAATGTCCGGTAGTGATATCCAAACGTTGAATCCAAAACTGTTCATTTGGTCTTCATATCATAACCTCCAAGAAACTCAAATTATATCTTATATATATAGTATTGATTTAGGAAAAAAAAAAATGAATACTGTTAAAGCTATATCCGTTTCAAATTTCATTTAATATATACACTCCCTACTGAAACATATTATTTTTAGCGAGCAGACAAATTCCTATAAGCTGTCTATTAGTTAATAGTACCAAAGTTTCCGGGACCTGCTATAGGTATTGCCATACATAGGAATTAAAAATGATGTGGACTCCTTTAACAAAATACATTTTTTTTTTGTGTGTGAATGCACCTCAATAAATAGGCGCTTCCAAATGTTGGAGTTGGGTTGTTTGTACTCTATTGTGATGTTGTACATCTTTGTTAGGATTATTTATGTGATTCATGTGCATGTCTATTTGTTTGGTTGGGACCTCAATGTATACAAAATTTAAGCTATATCTCTTAATGGTTTTCATTATTCATCCAATGTCTGCAACTCTGCATTGCTTGATTACCAGTGGAAAGTTGAAAGAGACGCATGTCTGGTTGGGCTAATTCAACATATAAAATTAAGTTATTTGCCAAATTTTGAACACATTTAAGGCATTTTCTTTGGCAGATTTTGAACCCTACTTTGTGTGCCTATAGTCCTATACCAATTCAATCAAACATTAAATTAAATACCAATCTGAATCGTAGGATTAACCGCTAATTCATCCTTTCATTAAATAAAACGTGTCAAACTAAAGAACAGAAATTTTCATAACAACAAATTTATGAGCAATTTTTAGATTATATCTGGATAAATTAAATAATCAAAAACTTATCATTAAATTTGTACGTAATTATAAATACTTTGATGGACACATCTAATTTCAGAAAACAATGATAGAACGGAATTAACCTAGAACAAAATATTTCCTAGGATCGATGTATCATTGTACCTTCATGTTTAGTACAGCACTGTATCTTCATCCGATGAGTATTTATACATAATTCTCAATATAAACTATGCATATCTAATTAATTTTACAAAAAATATTATGTGTACACAAAATATTTAACACGATTTTTTTGTAATTGATCAAGAAAAAAATTTAAGTTATCAGTTTTGATGAGATGTATAAATATTAATTTTGCAATGGTTCTCTTTTTTTTACTTTTTAATATTTTTCACATAAAATTTGACTCATTGCATAAAAAAAATTTAAACACATCTGATACTGATATGCACATAAAATGTACAGTAAGGACTCCTCTGATATTTTTAATTAGTACCCGTGTATTAATTTGACATTTGGCATAGTAAACTCGTTTAATTTTCCAACAAAAAAGTGCAGTAACAAGTTATTTTATTTTTCTGGTTGGCTTTTCTCCATGCAAAAATGCCAAGTTTTAATTAAAAAAACATAACAGTACAATAATGCAATATGTATCCTACGGCCTGTCCTCTTATGCTTCTCAGCTAACTGGTAGATGTTTCTTCTTTGTCTTGTTTTGCTCCTCAACTTCCTCTTAGAAACAAATTAGTTTGTTTCTGGTTGGAAGACATGCATTTGTTGTTTAGATAGATTAGCTTATTCTCCATGAATCAAGCATAATACCACCAGCTTTGGCATTAACATATACGACATAACAAAAGAATACACTCATTAGAGGGAGTACTATCGGAAAGAAATTTAGCATCCTGCCACTTGATTAGAATTTTGTGTTGCTTTTAGTTATGCAATAGGAAATAGTGTAATTAATTAATTAATTAATTAGTATGAACATTTGGATTAATTATTTATTTCTAAAGTGATTTGGTCCTTGATTTTATTCATCCTCTGATGACATCTACTGACTGACTGATTGATTATCATTTATATATGTATCCCGTTCTAATGGAGAACTATCCATTGCATATTCAATCTCTATTACATAGAAAATGAGAAGCACAGAGATAGAAAGGGAGACAATGTCTAGATCGATATCCTAGAGTATACCATCGAGTCAAGAGAAACAATTTGATCTAGTAGTGTCCTTTACCGCAACCTCTATACAGAAACTTCAGCAACTCAGAGACAGGAAAACAATGGCTGGAGGTATACAATTGATTATTGGTTATTTTTCGCATTAAAAGAATCGTTAGATTACTTACATTTGACATCAGAGCAGTTTTTCTCTGTCTTGCGTATTTTGAAAATCGATTTTGATAGTCTGATTTGTGCGGGAAATAACTAAAGTTTTGTTTACTTGTTTTGTGGTTTTTATATTTTTGAAAAAATCTTTGAATCTAGTTTCCATAGTCTAAGAACTCGAAAAATAGATATGTATACAAAAAGTTATTGCGGTTTTACCACAGAAAGGTAATGTTGTCGTATTTCTGAAAGAACCAATTTTATAGGCTGAATTGCAGGGGCCATAACTAGAGGTATGTTTACTTGTTTCGGTGATTACTACTTTATTGAAGAGATCTTTGAATCTGGTTTCCATATAATTCAAGAAATTCGAATAACGAATAAGTATACAGAGAGTTTTTGATATTTTGCTGCATAAAGGTCTTACTGTCATGTTTCATAGTGAACCAATTTACAAGCTAACTTGTGAGGGCTATAACTAGAGTTTTCTTTACTTGTTTTCGGTGATTTTTATTTCATTGAAAAGATCTTTGAATCTATTTTTTACTAAAATCAAGAAAGCAAAAAAAAATCAGTACAATAATTATTTCTGGTTTACTACATAATGATCATGATATCAGATTTCTGAATAAACCGGTTTAATTGTCTAAATTGGGGGTCCTATAACCCGAGTTTTGTTTACTTGGTTTCAATGATTTTGATTTTTTTTTTAAAAGATCTTTGAATCTAGTTTTCATAGAATTCAAGAAATTAGAAAATAGATAAATACACATAAATATTATCATTTTATCGTAGAAATGTTATGCTATCAATTTTCAGAAAGCATTCCAAACTTAAAATTGTTGAGTTGAAATGTGTGTATATATTTGTAAACTGTTAGGAATATGTCCAGTAACTATATATATATATATATATATATATATAAAGTATAAAGTATATAGTTGCATTTATTTTGAATGTAATAGTTTATATTTATATACTATTAAGAACATGTGAGTGACTACATATAGTTAATAATAAATTAGAGAATATATAGCCACAACATCTCTAATTGTATAATGGTAATATATATGCATATAGTATTTATCAAGTCACTTTTAGTTTAAAGACATAAATCATAATAATTTTGTTGATATTATATCATTCCACAAAACTATTTGCTAATATTAATATAATGTATTATAATATAATAGATAATTATAAAGTTTACCCACAATAATTAAGAATAAAATATAATTATCTAGTTATATCATAAAGAAAAAAATAAAAGTATTATATTTAGTCTACAGATAATATTATATATAAATTTGATTCAAAAAATATTACCTTAATTTACATCGGTAAATTATAAAATAAAATTTAAATCTTAATATAAAGTATAAACATGTATTAACTTAAAATATTGCAGCAATACTTGTGGCCCAGGCAACGGAGACTATGCCACGGTGTTTATTAAATTTTAAATTTGTACTCGTCCCATAGAAGAAAAAAAATGTGGGAATATGTAACGCTCTAATATTCCTCTGGTCTCATGGAATCTAACAATATTATTTGCTTGCTCTCGATTCGAACATGCAGAGTTGACCTCGCTTCCCGAGGAGTGTTGTCGTAACTATAACCCCAAATAACAATTTTGAAAAGCCTCAAATTAAATTAAAAGGGATATTTTTATTATGTATATGGCTATATGCGTTAATGCGTTGTAAATTAAGACTCAAACGTCCTCTTCTGTATTAATAAACTTATGTGTTATTGTGTTAATGTACTGTTAGTATATTGATGGATTAGATTATACGAAAGATTGTAGGATTGAAACTCCGTTCTTAATTTTTTTTGTGAAATTTAAATTAAGATATATAATTAATTTCATCGTCAGATCAAAAAAGAAAATCCGATGTAAAAATCTAATTAAAAGCACATATGCACAGTAAAAAAAACAAATATCCTATGCAGAAGCAGACCCATGTGTAGACCAGTCTAGGCACTTAAGCTTGATTAGCAAAATAATGTAGTAGAGTAGGTATTTTTTTTTCTTTGGAATAAAAAATTACGTGTCAAACTCAATGGTGACTGAACTTCGCCCGTAACTAGAGATGCACAAAATATTCGTGACTCGTGACTCGTTCGTGTCCGACTCGCTAACAGCTTGTTCGTTAACAGCTCGAGTGTTAACGAGCCGAGCCAGCTCGTTAGTAAACGAGCCGATCTCAAGCTGTTACAAACTCGGCTCGTGTAAGTATCGAGACCGTCGAATTGGTTACTACCATCTCTAAATAGATCTTTACCATAGAGAATTTCATGATTTTATAATTTTATTATGTTTTTTTAAACTATTTTGTCATTTTTTTTGCAAACGAGGTACAAACGAGCCAGCTCGAGTCTTAACGAGCCGAGCTCGAGTTGAGAGTTTCAGCTCGTAACCACCTGTAGTAACGAGCCGAGTTCGAGTTCGCCCTAGCTCGCTCGAGTTGTTTACACCCCTACCCGTAACGGTGAGATGAGTGTCTAGTGCTCAATTAATTTCATTTTTTATACGTCTAGAAAGTATACTTTTCACTAAGTGATAGATTTTTTCCACTGCTTTTAAGTATAAATCAAGAAGAAAAAAGCTATGCTACTTTAAAAGGCATTTGAAATTTTCAATATATTTATTATTTAGTATTTTAATGAAGATGCTAAGTTTTAGATGAGAAGTAAGAAGAAAATTTAAAACAAATAACTACACAACGACTCACATTTTCATTAAAGAAAAGCATACAAACAGTGCAGCTTACATTTTTTTTTTTGTTAATTCATGAAGATTGGTCAACATTTTTTCAGTTCCTACTATTTTAATTTTTTATGGCACAAATTTTTGGTTCTGTTATTATATTTGAAGTAGTGGATGTTAGAATATTTTTTAGTGTTGCCAACAACATGTAAGAGTTTTCAACTGGTTTAGTACAAGCAAAATTACCAAAAAAAAATAATAATAATAATAACAGTATTATTATTATTATTATTATTATTATTATTATTATTATTATTATTATTATTATTAAGTGTCTAGACTTAAATATTATATGAATTAGCCACTGAATTCACATAGAGGTTTATAACATTGAGTCGTTGACAGGTGGCAATGGGGAACTTGAGGATTTAAAGAGTAAGCCCTAGGTTTATTAGCCAAGGGGAGGAAAAGAGACTGACAAGCGGGACCACAAAGAACAAAACAGGATTAATTCAAGTGGTCGTGACTGAGACGACTCAAGAAAAGCACTTAAGGGGAAGAATTTAGTACAAATTCAAAAGATACTAACAAATAGGGGCGTAAACGAGTCGAGCTCGAGCGAGCTGAGACGAACTCGAACTCGGCTCGTTACTATAAGTGCTCACGAGCTGAAACTCTCAACTCGAGCTCGGCTCGTTAAGGCTCAAGCTCGCTCGTTTGTAGCTTGTTTGCAAGAAAAAAATGACAAAATAATTAAAAAACATAATAAAACTATAAAATCATGAAAATTCTCTATGGTAAAGATCTATTTAGATATGGTGGTAACCAATTCGACTGTCCAGATTAACTCGTTAAGGTCTCGATACTTAAACGAGTCTAGCTTGTCACAACTCGAGATCGGCTTGTTTACTAACGAGCTGGCTCGCTCGGCTCGTTAACACTCGAGCTGTTAACGAACGAGTTGTTAGCGAGCCGAACACGAACGAGTCACGAGTATTTTGTGCACCCCTACTAACAAACACTTCCTAAAAGTTTTACCAACAACCAACAATGCAAATAATATTTTTGTCTCTAAACATTTTTTAGGAGTGTTTGGGAGTGCGAAAAATGAAAAACTTAGTATTTGATCATATATGTTAAACTTTCGTATTTTATGACAGTTGAAGTGTGCAATTCGTTAATTACATTAGATTTGTTGATCAATTGAGATTGTTGATCTTGTATTTTTATCACTACCTATGTCGTACGACTGAAGGTATGAGTATCGTATCCGATACGTCATTTTTCAAAAAAATAAAATACAACATAACATATATAAAATAATAAAAAATCACATTATATTAAAATGTTGAATAAAATATTTTAATGAAAAAATATTTCAATTGAATCACAGTTTTATAATAAATAATATATATTATAAGATCATATATATAACATGTAACACGATAAGAAATCAAACGCAAGCGCGTTTCAGTGGTGTTGCACTTCGACGTGTGAGGTACGATCTTGGGTTTGAATTCCAGTTGTAAAATTTAATTTCCAGCACATTATTACTCTTCAAAGGTTGCTGACGAATTTTTTGTGTCGTACATAAATTGCACGTGAATATGTATCAAATACGTATTTGATACGAGGTGCGGGGTGTTTTGAAAGAATGCGGGCAACACAAGAGAATAGAGTCATTCTTCTTTCAGCTATACCATTTTTTTCTATCAAATATTTAATTCACTACCATTGTTGCGGTCTTCATTTTAAAATACATGTACTGGTATAGACAGTGCATGATATACACAATAACCCTTACTGGTACAATAATTCTTGAAATTCGATTTCTTTTCTCATGCTTGCTGAGGTAGTGACTCGAAAACCCACAATTGTTCCATTTCCATCTATTATTTGCATCGACTTTTAAGCCTTTGTTAGGAATATAGGTTGAAAATGATATTGACTGTATTGTCAGAAGCGGATCTAAAATTTTCGTCAGGGAGGCATGATCTATAAAAAAAATTTCAGGGGGAGCAATATAAGACACATTTTTAAACATACATAGTTATTTTACAAAAAATAAATAAATCGTATAAATATACATTATTATTTTGCAAAAAAAAAAGTTCCAGGGGACGGCTAACCCCCCACCCCCCGGACCCTACTTAAATCCGCCCATGTGTATTATTGAGGATATTATTAGGTGCATGACATGGAGATGATTAACAAAATAATCGGAGTAGATAGGAGATATTAGAGATGATTATTATATTAATCTTGTTCTTGATTACAAATAAAATGGTCTATTTAGGACAAATTTCATAAATGATCAAAGACCAAACTTCTTTAACAGATAGGGTCAATACCCCCTAAAAATTTCACCAACGATCAAGGTCGCAAGTATTACTTGCGACCATAAGAAGATTCCTTTTTCTCTAATTTCCAGACACTTTTCTACTGTGTTTGCAGGTGTGGGGCCCAGTTATCGTTGAAACTTAGGGACACAAATAATACTTGCCCCCCTAAAGCTTTTCTTCATTGTATTACTTGCGCCCCTGATGTGTGAAGTCGCTGCTAAAAACTCCATAGAACTTCCAGATTTCTTCAATAAAAGTCGCTGCTAAAAGTCCATCTAATGCAACAATCAAGCTCCATAAAAGTATACATTTAATCCGACATTAAACTCCATAAAAGAGTACATTTAATCCTACATCAAACTCAAAAGTAGTACATTTAATCCTACATCATGATCGATAAAAATAGTACATTAAGTCCAAGGCATACAAATTAAAATAGTTTGATACAGAAAAGATAAGATAACACATGCAATCTCTAATAAATCAAGCTCCATTTACACGAGGACCAATCCAGTGCTAATTACATGTGTTAAAATAATTTCATACCTTAAGTGAGTGATAAAAGTCGCAATTGTTAGTTTGACAAGAAATTAGTGTAATGTTACCTTCGTTGTTCGGGGGTGCACTGCATGTATGTCTGTTGTGTCCTAGCTGTTTACTTCGACCACAAGTATATATCAGTCGTTGCGTATTCATTTCATCCATTTCATTTCGAATCCTCATATGATGTTGTTGGCCCTTCTTAACAAGATACTTTGTCAAATATGATACTAGTTTTGGTCGCTGGAATTCAGGCAAATGTATGTACCTCCAGACACTTCTATCTAAATCGTATGTATTCGATTTCCTTTAATCTTGTTACCCTCAAACCTTTGACCTGTTGGAACCTCATATTTTTCGTCATCTCGATACGCTCTCACCGTATGTGTATTTTTTCTTAATCTTCTATGCTCCAATATGGCTTGGATTTTGGGAGAGAAGAGGAATATGTATTGAACTTATTTTTGAGTTTTTGTTCTTCTCTCAGCAAAATATTTTACCGATTTGTTAAATATTATCTCAATAAGCGAAGTTACGGATAACTCACGTGCTTCTTTGAAAACATTATTAAGGAATTCTGGTCTATTTGTTGTTATCATGCCCAATCTACGACCTTTCTCATCGAATGAAAGAACTCATAAATCATATCGCGGTGGATTGTTCTTATCGACATCGTTAGAGTCCTTACTTATATCCTCAAGCCATTGTTAGGGTCCCTACCGACCTCCCTCGTCAAATGTTATCAATGATCGCATTTATATTATTCCATGAAGCTCGGTCTCCAATTCACCGAGTAGAGCTCATAGGGTTATGTCATCGGTAGAGCTCAGTCTCCAATTCCATGAAATTGCCACCCACCAGTAGAGCTTGGTCTCCAATTTATCGAGTGTTATGTTGTCATGTACCGTAAAATTACCCGTAGGGTTTTTCGAGTAATGAACACCATACGACGCGTGTTGGATAGATTATTCGGTGTAGAAACTAACAATAAACATTTTTTAGAGTTTTTGGGAGAAGAATGAAAATTTAGTGTTTATGATTTGTGGAGAGGAAGAGAAATTCGAGATAGAAGGAAGACAAAAATGAGGGTGAGTTGGGAGAGAAGAGGGAAAAGTAGATTTAGAAATGAAATATCATGTCTTTATTGCTTCCGCCTCATAAGTATCTCACTGAAATGCGGACTCAAAATAATCACTGAGTCTGCAAAAATTTTCACCCTGAATTAATTTCCTAAGATTTTTTTGGGTATTGATCCTATGTGTTAAAGAAGATTATTTTTTGCCTGTTTATGAAAAAATTTCATTTTATAGACTTGATAATTTTCAACTCTAATTATCTCTAATATTTCATAGTTATTTCTATTACATTATTAATCATCTTTACATCATGCATCTAATAATATCTCTAACAATACATTCCGTATTGTTTACCACCTATATTCCTGTTAGCCCATATAGTTATGAGCAAATCTCCCCCGTCTTGGCTTATCATTTTCACAGCCAAGCTCAAAAGCAACACTGCCGCTTTCTTCCGAACGGGTTGCACCTGACAAGCCAAGTTTCCCCTTATTCGTTGGTTCTCCCTTTCCTTTGTCTTTGTTGTTTGTTTCGCTGGTGAGATGAAATGGTCAGAGGAAGGTGTACCGTGTACCAGTATTCAGTATCACAACAGAGAGGTGGTCTAAAGAACTAAGCCCAGGTTCATGTCTATCTAATTCGTCGATGCCCCTGACCTGAAAGTGTTAATGCATGTATGTTTTATTTGTTGCTGTTTTGGAGCCTATCAACTATAGTTGTTGGTATTTGGAGCCTCAGATGAGCGCTCGAAAGTTTGACATTTGCTTCAATTTAATTAATTTAATTCCGCTTCATCAACAAAAGGAAAAATTGACTGCTTTGTTAGTTTGTTACATTTGATTGCATGTACCGAAGAATCATTGGGTTTTCATTACAAGTAGTTGGTACAAATTATATTGAACCCTCAACAGTAAGTGGGAAATACTATGCCTTGTTGTGCTGTAACTTGTTTGCATGAAAGATCTTCAAGGATAATTAGTACGAAGTATATCGCAGTACAAGTATTAGATCTGGCAAATCGGGCGGGTCGGTTTACATTTGGGTCGGATAATGTTAGATTCGGATTACTTTTGAATTCAGTTCAGCGTCAAACTCGGATTATTTCGGATCAATTAATTTCGGGTCCAGTACACTTACGGGTTTGAATAATCATATGACTCGGATCGTGTAGGTTCAGATTTTTATCGAGTTTCGGATCAATCGGGGTACAGGTTGACATATGTATCAATTATTCTGGTTCGGGTAATAGTGGGTTCCGGGTAATTAAGATGCAGGTTTTGGATTCAATTCCAGTGGATCAGATTGTAGTTTGATCGGATTAATTGATTAAGTCTGTCGGATAATTAAGGTGCAGGTTTCTGACTTAAATTGAGATATAAAGTGCAAATGAACGATTTGGACCGTTGAAAATGTTTTATATACTAAAATCTACTTAGAGACCAAATTTTACATTTTTTAGAATTTTTACTACGTTATCGAATGAAGTATTAGTTATATAATTAGTTGATGAATTTGTTATATTTATTTTAATGACTACTTAATTATGTTAATTATGAAAAACTTTATGAAAGCAATTGGGCCTTCATAGTTCACTGCTGAGATTTATTTCATATTGTAATTGTATTTTGAATTTATTGCGCCGTCAATTAAGAGATTGATAGCAAATTAAAATATAACGTTAATTATGTGTTTTATTTAAACAAATTATAATAACATAAGTAATAAATATGTTACAGTTAATGTTGAAGAGTAAATTATGAAACATTAAAAAAGTTGAGTGTCGAAGCTAATTTTTTATAAATTGATTATTTTATTTAAAGTATTGTACCATTTTAATGTGCTTATATTTTATTATTTTTGTGTATTTCTATAATAAAATTTTAATTTTGTAGAATATTAATTTGTTAATTTTGATATTTTCAAAATAATTAGAATATGTGAAAAATGAAATATTTCTTGAAAATCAACACTCATAATGATGTAGAAAAATTAAAAGCAAGGTAAGTATATATCTTATGTCGGATACCGGTCTTTCTCGGTTCGAGTCATTTCAAATTCGAAAAATTATCGGTTCGAGTTTCATACATATTCGGATCACCTTTGATTCGAGTTTTGTTCATATTACGAGTCATTTCGGTTCGGATAAATTTATATTCTGATACTTGTTATTTGCAGGTTTATTCAGATTCAGATATTTTTCGGATACGAATTCGGATCATGTAGTTTTATATTTTTAACAGGTGTGAATCGATTTCGGATGTCAGATTTGTCGGGCGAATTTTTTCGGTCGGATCAAATTTTGGCAGGTCTAACAAGTATTAGACAGACACTTGCTCATCTTCTATCTCGCTTTGGTCGGATGTATTTTGCTTGCCTCAGGCTTGCTTACATAGTTGTATTTCTCATGGAATTGTACATGAAAGGGCCTACGAGCTTTCGGCCTTTAAAGGCCCAATATTGTTTGAAGAAGGCCTTGACCTCTTGCTTTACCGTACGTACATGTCCGAAATTCAAGAAAAGAAATAATGAACAAAGTTGTATTTCTCATGGATTTACATATTGTACCTTTGTTAAAGCAAATTGCATTTCGTTCCTTCCAAACAACCCACCATTTGACACAAAACCGTAAACACCAACAGAAAGGAATTGGTGCAAGAAGTAGATATATTTCCCCTATATCATTCCTCTCAATGTATCATGTACTGTCTGACAACAGATTTTTTCTCGTTGGGTGTATGTTAGTTATGTAAAACTTTGTGTTTATAAATGAATCAGGCTCTAGATCCTTTGGATCAAAAAAGTAAATATATATCAACGAATTTCACATATAAGAATTTATATATTTCTTTTGATCTTGTTTCAAAATTTTCAAATAATCAATTAGATGTATACTGTGAAGGATGCAGGATTTTTGTCAGAGGGGTTCGGTAATCGAATTGTAATATCTTATCGGGTTCAAATTCATTAACTAGTCGATACCAAATAAAAAAAAACGAAGCATACATTATTACTTAATATAAAAAAAATTAAAATAAAGAGTCAAAATAATTAATAATCTCATAATCAAGTCAATAAAGAAAATTTTCCTCATTTTACATATTAAAAACTATAAAAAAACAATAATAGATGATTAAGCTTATGAAAGAAGTTTCACCCTACGAGATTTCATATTTTGGAACATTTGCATAATTTTTTTCCTTATCCACACCTATGAAGAAATCTCTCTCAATGAAAGTAACCAAACAATCATTTATCCATTTATCTCTCATTTTACTTCTTAATTCAGTTTTCACCAAATTCATCGCCGAAAATACCCGTTCAACATTAGCAGTAGCCACTGGAAATATCAAGCTCAATTTCACCAACTTGTAAACCAAAGGATAAATATCATGCCTATTCGCCTCCACCATTTTTTGAAAAAGTTCACCCAAATTATTTGTCTCCAAAAAATATCTATCATCTTGCACATCCATATAATAATTCTCCAATTGACTCGCTAGGATAGGAAGCTCGAATTCATTGAAATCGAAGGGATAAAATTGAGCTAATTGAATCAACCTATCTTTGTTAAAAGATGAAAAATGATTCTTCGAATCCAAACACGACATACAAATGAGAATATCACTATTCATTTCTGTGAATCTGTCATTAAGCTCCTTTAATTGCAAATCAATAACCATGTAAAACAAATTAACACGAAAATATTACAAATTAGTTATGTCGGTTAGGCGCCGTGGATTATCGACATATAAATCCTCCATATTTAGAACTTGAATATCGTGTTTCACACAAAAAATCACATACTTCTTTGAGTAACTCTTCCCAACCGCTATCTCTCATTGCAACCGAGCTTTAGCACTTTTCACTAAGCACATAACATTCACTATATCTTGGTTCTTTTTTTGTAAGGTTTGTGATAGATCATTCGTGATGAGTAATGATTTTCTCATGAGATGCAACAAAAATACAAACTCAAACCTTTGCATAGCTCTTCGAATTCCATGCATTTGTGCTCTTTGCAATTCTGTTCCTCCTTCATTTTTTATTTCCTCAAGTACATCTAGTGTGGCTGAAAATACTATAACTATACTATTTAAGGTGTATAAATGAGAACTCCATCGAGTAAAATCGGCATGTGCAATACCTGTTTCTTGGTTCAAACCTCTTCCAACTGCAATTTCTCCATTCAAAAGAGCTTCCATAATTTCAATTCTCCGCTTCTCACGTAATTGATCACGTCTTTTAGTCGATCCACTTGCAACTATGAGAATACTTTCAACCATGTTAAAAAATAACATAACTTCATGATGTTCACTAGCCACCCCCAATGAGTGTTAGTTGCAACTGATGAGCAAAACAATGCACGTAGTATGCCGAAATATTCTCATCCAAAATCATCGCTTGAGACCATTGAACTCTCCACCCATGTTACTAGCACTGTCATAACCTTGACCACGCAATCTATAGTTTAAAAAATCCTAAATCATTTACATATTAAAAATAACATAATACATTCACTATATCATTTTACTTTTTAAGCAAGTATGATTTCACGTTCTTACCTAGAAAAAGATAGACCATGCTTTCCGAATAAATCCTCAAGTGCCATCTTCAAGCTTATTGTCGTAGTTTCAAAAACATGAACAATACCTAAAAAACCACAAAATAATAATATTTTATATATAAAAATAACAAAATAGTATCACTATATGTTTCAAAATAGTATCATTTTACATTCTTACCTAGAAAATGCTTGACAACACAACCTCTTTTATTCACATACCGAATAACAACCGCCATTTGTTCTTTGATTGAGACATATCTTGCCTCATCAACCAAAATGGAAAATAATTATCTCTAAGCTCCTTCATTATCTCTTGAGTCGTCTCTTCTGCACAAGCGTTCGTAACATCCTTTTGAATGTCTGGTGCAATCAACTTTAGATTTTTAGGAGCATTTGAAAGAATAACATCATCTATCTCTTTATTATGATCTCCCAACCATCTCAAAAACACAAGAAAATTTCTTTTATTGTTAGAACTTTCGAACTCATCGTGCCTGCGAAATGCCAATCCTTGCCTCAAAATAAGCCGAACTACAGATAGAGTTGCCTCTAGTCATTTGCGATATTCCATCTCGTGTTTAACACTTTGTTTCTCAACTACGGCTTGAATACTCTGTCTTTCATTCATTAAAGCTGCACAATTTCTTTCAGCTTCCTTGTGCCATGAATTTGAAGCACCAACATGTTCCTCAAAGGAGCTAATAGCCTTGTTTCATTTTCTAAAATCCTCTCCTACAAATTTAGACCCTCCACATGAACCAAGATTTTCCGATCTAAAAAATAACAAGGAAGGCATAACACCGCATCCTTACTTATGCTATATTCCATCCAGATTTTGTACTTGTCAAACCAATCGGTGCTAAACCTCCTTGTTGCTCCACTAATATTGGTTTGGGGAATATTATGGTCGTAAGGTTGACATGGCCCATTTGTTAGGTAGAATCGACGTATACGATCACGCTCATTTGGATTGTAATTAGATATAGGTGGTCTTAGAGCAGGAACCGAAGAAGGATCTTGTTCTATTATATTAACTTCACGTGAATGAATAGAACTTGAAGATGAATCAACACGAGATTTCGATACCTTTTGACAAAATCGTTGCATTCTTACAATCTAACATAAAAGAGAATGTATGCATTAGCTAATTAACAAATATCAAATAATAATAAAATTCCAATTTCTAATTCATTTTCTCCTTAACCCAAATATGAGAAATTACCCCAAATTACTCCAAAATCAGCAAATATAAAATCCCAATTTCCAATTCATTTTCCCCTTAACCTCAAAATTACTCAAAATTACTCCAACTTCAATAGCTTGCTCATTATATTTATATCATTACAACAATTAGCAAAGCAAAAAGAATAAAATGAAAGAAAGAGGCGATTACAGTCGATTACAGTCGAGTCTGAAGCGGCAACGACAGAGGCGATTACAGTCGCAGCGGCAGAGCATACTGCTTACAGAGTTACAGTCGTAGTAGGCCAGTGGGCAGTGGTGTTGGACACCTGGATCGATCAGTGCATAAAGGTCAATGGTCACTGACAGAGTGACATGCAACTGGAGTCACTGGACGAGTGAGCAGCGAGTAGTGACAAATGACGACGAGGGCGGAGCCACGGAGGGTGAGGGTCGACTGTCGTCTGTCGATATTCTGAATAATTAATTTACGCCACTAATTTTTTGGTTAATTAATATTAGCTGTAGATTTGGAACATGTACAAAATAAACAAAACTAATGATTTTGTTCTCTAAAGTGTAGAGCAAAAATCTTATACAAAATAGGCAAATTCTGCTATATATGGATCAAAATTAATTTGATTGCACCATTAATTAATTATTGAATTTGTATGGATCAAATTTTGTGTTTTAAATTTTTTGTCCATATATAACATATACTCATCCACTATACAAAATAATCTCAAAACAAATAGTACTAAACATTAATAAAAGAAACAAAAAAACAAAAGGGGCTACAAAATAATCTCAAAACAAATTTGTTACAATATTTTAATCAAATTCTATTTTTATTCTCACTGCTAAGTTTTCTACACCAAAATTAAAATAAAAGGTGTAAATGAGGGACTGGAAAGAATTTCACATATCTACACCGGGTGGTTAATAAACATAGGGCGTACATGTCAAGCGTTTTTTCCCGATATTATCTACACCTGATTTACTAAATAAAGGGCATGGATGTCTGGATCTATACACCGATTATTAGAATAGCCGGTGGAGAATTAATTCGGAGGATGGGACCGATACTTTTACACCTGGTTTTAATATAACTGGAGTAATGAGCGGTTGCAGAAGATTGTTTTTCCCGTAGTAGTCATAGAAGGTGAATCTTGTTGGAACTCGAGGGCTTCTCAAACAAGTCACACAATCTCTTGATGAATCTAAAGGTTGTGGTCTCATTAACGACATGTGAAGCCGCATCCATTGAGATGGTATTACGAATGAGACCAAGTGCACGACGATCTAGCTTCTTCCACACTGTGTCCTCCATGGTATTTGATTTCTTCTCTAACATCACATCCTCTAGTTCTTTGACATACAACATATCAGTCATTTGTAGCTTTCAATAATCAAAATGGTTGCTATGGAAATATTGAATATTTGCTTTGTCATCCTCCATGATTGTTTGAGCAGTACTTCCTTCTTCGTAAACGTTCAGTTGGACTTTTCACACCAACAGAACCACCTCGTAACCTCAGCTATGTCATCTGTTGTAAAGTCGAGTGAGGGGGAGAGAGAGAAATAAAGAACACTATAAATTGTGGAAAACCAATGGTGAAAAACCACAACTGCTTTGCGATCAAATTAGCTATTATGCGAGTGATGATTCCAAGATGGAGTCTAAAATCCTCTTTATATAGTCTACAACAACTTGAAAGCAAAGAAATCTAATTAAGTGCTAATTAATGCAAACATTTATCACAAATTATTTCCTCCATCAGACATTTCTAAATCAAAGAAGAGTGACATCTAGTCAAATAGTCCATCACATTGCTTTGCGATCAAGTAAGATATTACATTACTTGATGAACAAATTATTTTCACACTCGACATTTCCCCCTCTTTGTTTAATGTTCCTCACTAAATATTGCAAGTTGCTAGAAATTAATAATTTGAATTTAAGACCAAAAGTCAGCCTTCTATCAGAAAAAAAGAAAAAAAAAATAATGACAACCAGCAAACCCATTTTCCAAAATCAATTTCTTATTTATGAGCACGGTGAATTCAAAAATTATATTAGGTTTTGTACTGTAAATTCCTTGGATGCCTATTTTGAAATTATCAAACAACTAACATCGAGTTACCTTTACTTTGAATCTTTTTTTATATTTCCCAATAAAGATACCAATATAGTGCAATGAACAAAATTTTCATATTGCAAAAACCCTTTTAACAACATTAAATTGTGATGAGCATCAGTCTCTTTCCGAGTTTTAGTACATTGTCTCCAAAAAAGGGGAAAAGGGCAAAAAAATAAAGGCAGAAAATGCAGCTAAAGCAAAACTACCCATCGTCACTACTAAACAACTATACTAAATCCTACTGCACCGTTCTTTCTTTTTTTTCTCCTTCTGATCGAAAAGGTGTCAAACTTCTTGCTAACCTAGGTCCTACTTTTCTTTTTGTTGATGTTGCATGAATTTCCACGACCAAGCAGGTCGATCAGCACCGGGCTCTTGCACTTCGGGCAAGTCGGGTCTTCTTCTGACAACAAAACATACATGAAGCACCTTGGGCAACCCGCGAGGACCATCGACGTTGCCTCATGCTCAATTTCTGATGACACGCAAGAACTAGATGATGACGAAAATGGCGAACCAGTTGGCGACCTGTGCCAGTTGTAATATTCTTCCATGTTTGGTGGTGACAAGTTTAGCTGCAGGTCAAGCTGGGGGGCGCAGCTACTTTTCCCGTTCCTTCGGCTCATTTTTACCGTTTGTCGCTTGTATTGATATATCTACCTGCATAATGTTAAAAGAGGAAAAGTTTGATTAGGAAAAGGAATTAATAAAAGTGTTACTCATGACATGTAATTAACAATTTAATTACTTATTAAACTTGATGATTTTGGTAGCATACTGCAGTATGCAGTATGTCAATGCATACTAGATGTTGATTTTAAACAATGTAGATGTTTTGAAGAGATAATTTACCTTCAAGAAGAGAAGAGGTGGTTGATCAGGTTGGTTTGAGATTTCCGAGTTTGTGTAAGAGGAAATGATTTTGACTGGTAATATATAGGGAAAGAGAAGGTTTAGGTCATGGGGTTAGTTTAATAGAAGATAATAAGCACTTGAGCTCACGTTTTCACAACTTGAGATCATCAAATGGGTTGTCGCGCGGCTACTTAATTAATGGTAATTGTGAGGTCAAGAGGAAATAATGTGCACCAAGCAGTGGGAGAGGAGAGCTACAATTATAAATATATCTTATTAAACAAATTGAGGTGTTCTGAGATTTTTTATATTACTCGAGATTAGAAATAAAAATAATTTTAAACGGATAGTCAATAATATATCATTGTTCTATCATTTTCGAAAATGACAATATTCTTACTTCCATATTGCATTCTTGTGTTGTTTTCCTTCATTTGCCAAGCGCAGTTTAGTTCTTGTGTAGATATTGATGTTATTAAAATAGTTATGTATGTTATTAGAGTTATTATGTACATTATTTTATTAACATGCAAAATATTTTTCAGTACAAAAATAACATGAAATAACATGTCTAATAACTCAAATAATGTGCATACTAACTCAATTAAATGTGCATAATAACATCGATATCGATAGTCGGTATCAAATATGATATCTACGAAATATTATTCTATTATTAAATATTTATTAACGAAATAATTACTCTATACTCACGAAAACTTGAATTCATTATCTTTTTAGAAGTCGTTTCAAATAATTAACCACCAGACGGCTGTTTGCCGGAATTGTGTTCCATTAAATATAAAAAAAGTCAGCTAGTTTACTTTTTAGACAAAAACAAAAAATGGTAAGTATGACTTAGCCTCCATTTTAAGGAAACTGATCTTCTACCGCGCAACATCGACGGACGGTTCAAATTTTATGCGCTGTAAGTTACGAACGGTTCAGATTTGATTCAGGGAAATTTGATATTATAAAATTTAATTTGCACGAATCTCGATGCAAATCAAACACTGAAATTTACTGCGCAGCACGCACAGCATCGGTGCTGCGCGGTAGTGTTCCTCGAGCAACTATTGAAAAGTAGGTGAACATGTAAAGCAACTCTTTTTATTGTCAGAGCCTTTGATGAAGACATTAATTATCTATCCTAGAAAACCGTTACGTGGAGAATTAATGCCCTCGTAAACCCAAATTAATCGAAGCAATTAATTAAGGGGAAGATATGTGACTATTTATTTATGAGTAATGCTGCATGGCGCATGCTTGTGTTCATCCGTAAATTTGGTACCTTTTTTATTTGTTATTGTGCATATATCCAGCGATTATAATTATATTATTGAACTTGTTAATTATTTCTATACTTATAATCAAATTCATTAAATAAGGGGTATAAAAAGAATTTATAATTGAAATGGCGGCCATTTATACGCCACTAATTTTTATTTTTGGAAGGTATTACGTGTTCGCACCGTTTTAGAAATTACATATATATATGATGGTCATTATGAATTACAACAAAGAATAATGTTTCGTAGATACCACATTTGATACTAACTATTGATACCGATTTTATTATGCATCTTTATTTGAGTTATCATGCACATTATTTGAGTTATTATGCATGTTATACCATAATAATTATTTTAGTACAGAAATTAACATGTATAACTATTTCATTATAAAAAAATAGCATGCATGATAATTCAAATAATGTGCACGATAAGTCAACTAAATGTGCATAAAACCGACAACATGTATAATTATTTCATTACAAAAAATAACATGCATAATAACTAAAATAATGTGCAGTATAATTCAACTAAAAATGCATAATAAAATCAGTATCAATATTATATATCAAATATGGTATCTACGTATCAGCTCCCTTACACAAACATTCAAATAACACATTAAAAACTTTGATCAAAGTAAAATTATAATAATTATTGAGATATATTTTTTATCTTATAAACTTCCAAAAATAGAAAATATCATTATTGTATAATTATTAAAAACATAGCCAAAATTTCCATCACATACTATAGTTGATTTAATGAGACTACAATTAGCTTTAATGATCCACTAACGAAATCAATTACTCTGTTGTACCAAATATAACTATGGTATAAAAATGATTTTATCGACCTTGCGAATTTAACGGTTATGATTAAAAATGTACCATAAAATGAGATGTACAGTGATTTTAAATGTACACCAGCATTACCCTTTATTTATTAATGGGAGCTGATACGTACATACAATATTTGATATCAATTATTGATACCGATTTTATTATGCACATTTAGTTAAGTTATCATGCACATTATTTGAGTTATTATGCATGTTATTTTTTGTAATGAAATAGTTATACATGTTGTCGATTTTATTATGCACATTTAGTTGAGTTATCGTGCACATTATTTGAGTTATTATGCATGTTATTTTCTATAATGAAATAGTTATACATGTTATTTTTTGTACTGAAATAGTTATGGTATAACATGCATAATAACTCAGATAGTGTGCATTATAAGTCAACTAAATATGTATAATAAAATTGATATTAATAGTTGATATCAAATGTGGTATCTACCAAACATTATCTTTTATTTATTTCGTACTGTATTGTATGCATGGTATCCGAAGTTAACTAAGAAGACGTGGTACGTAATTAATTACTTAATGCACACAAATGTCGAGGTTAAATATACCCGTTTAGCGAGAGAGCATTTTTATCCATTATTTCGCACGATCGACTTCACCACAGGTGCACTAATATAAACTGAATCGCTACAGTCTAGAGTCACTGACAATCTGACAAGTTGGTGCAATTTCATTTGCATATATATATATATAGCGGTATGGTACAATACTACACTTCTGGTTTATTAATTAATTGTTTTATCATTTTATGTGATAGTTTTATTATTACGTCTTTCAAGAGTAACTGCAGTGGCTAAGTTAGGATAAAACGCTAACATATTACCAAAAAAACTTAGGAATTAATTCTAGATAAAGGTATTATAGGATGTTATTGTTAGAATGTAGCAAATTAAGAGGTCTTAAGATATATAAGGAACAAAAAATTATATGCTCGCGTATAAAATATTGAATCCGTCACTAAAATATTGATTATATACTCGCGATCACTAAAATAGAAATGCCCTATTGTAACTCTCATTTTATAGCGGATTTCTATAAGATTCGCAATAAAATATGTTCAGTGGCAATTTGAATATTAATTTTGTACATTTAATAGCGGATCTATAAATAAATTGGCTATAAAAAATACTGGCATGACAATTTATAGTGGTAAAAAGCACGTCCGCTATTAAAAAGGACATTTTATAGCGGATGTAAGAGTGAGACCGTTATAAAATGTGATCTTTATATAGCACACGGTATCGAATGTCCCCTATAAAAAGTTTTTTATAGTGGGTGGCTCTTGGTGTCCCCTATAAAAGATTTTTATAGCGGAGTTGCCTACATGTCCGCTATAAAATAGATCATCATGTAGTTCTCTTCAACTGTTAATTATTGTCAATCCAACTTTTCAAAAAATCACATTCCCACAGATTAAGACATTTTTTTCTTCCAACAATTTCCGTTGTCTATATAAGACGTCAACTCTCACTTATGCTTCCTTCTTCCCACAAAAATCTTCCTTCATTACAAAAATCTTCCCTCATTCTTTGTTTTTCCTACAAAAATCTTCTCGCATTATGCTTTCGTCCTTCAAAATTTAGTGTGCTCCTTCAAACTTACTTTCAAAATTATTTATTCAATTATGTTTATATATTTTTGCCATGATGATAAACATATATATGAGTTTTAAGTATTATTGTAAAAAAGTTTTTTTCACAACTCGTTTAATTATTACTGTAAAAATAAAATTAAATTGTTTCATAAGACCTTTTAAAAATAATATTAGGCTATTAAAAATCATATTACAACTAATATACAAAGAAAACATCAATCAAGCAACATGACATATTTGCAAATAGTCAAATTTTCTTTTGATTCTATATTACGAACGAACATTTCTACAAAAATGCCAATAGAATCAGTCAATTTCGCAATAAATGCACAAGCTGGCATCAACGTTTTTTTTTTCAAAACCTTTTATAGCGAGCCCTTGGTGAGACCCGCTATTAAAAGTCATCATTTATACGAGATCTTTACTAAAGTTAGCTATTAAAGTCGCATTTTATAGAAAATATTTATTAAAGTCCGCTATTAGAAGTCATCTTTAATTCTTTATAGGGGATCTTTACTAAAGCCCGCTATTAAAAGTTATCTTTTATCGAGAACCTTAACTAAAGTTCGCTATTAAAATCACATTTTATATGAACTGGACATGGACTTCAACTCCTCATTAGCGGATTGAGCTGGACATGAATTGAAATCCGTTCATTAACAGCCCTATTCTCAATTTTGAATAACTTTTGTTTAATTTTTAATTAAATAATGAGATTTGGTGCTTTCAAAAATTGCATCTGGATGATAAAAGGATAATATACATAAGCAGTTAATAAGTGAATATGCTTGTGGATAATGTTGGCATATTGATTTTATTCTTAATTTCAAGAAAGAAGATTGCATTAGAGATTAGTTCAACATTTTGATATCATCAAATAAATTAAACAAGGTGTCAAGGTGTCAAGGTGCACGATGGCAACAGCATCTGAGAGGAATGGAGGATTCAATTCCCCAATGCATGTCCCCGAATCTACAAAAGATATCTTGCATTATCTTTACCGACCAGAGGCACATAATTAGTTGACCGTGCGTGCGTGCAATTTGCTACTATTCGTGCCTATTCCATTCGAGTTGCATATATAAATTGAGGAAAAGTACACATCACTGTCAATCATGTTTTTTACTCGCTTATTTTATCCATAATTTTTTTAATAAAACAAATATAAATAAGAATTTTTTTCTGCTAGATAATTAAATGTGAATATAGATATAACTTATTTTTGTTTAATTAAATGAACAAGAATACGGATAAAGATTATTTCGTAGTCGTTATCGTATAAGATAAATTATAAAAAAATAGTAGAAAAATTGATTATGAGATGAAATATTTGTATTTTAATTTGATTGTTTTGATAAAATGATTTGAGTTGCAATCGATTGTATATTTTTATTTTTATGTACAAAATAATAATTATACATATATTACCATTTTTGTCTGTTATATGTTCATTATCCTGTAATTTTAACAGGTAAGGATAGGATACAGATAAATCAAATTTTAACGGATAGGAATATAGTAAGGATAAGACCAATTTCAAATGAGTACGGACTCAAAAATACCTCCACCGACCTGTATCGTATCCATTGATAACTCTACACATATACCACCATGGATATCAAGAAATCAGATGTCAAGTTTTACTTCGGTAGCACAGTTCTGACTTTTTTATTTTCTTTTTTGTTGGCGTGCATGTAATTTTATTATTAATATTATATCATATTTTAATTTTATATATATTTATGATTAATTGTAAATATAAAATGACTAACGATATAGATAAATCACTTTTAATATTTATATTTTCAATTGTTTTAGAATTTATATTTGTTTATGAATATGCTCAATTTGATATAAATAGTTAGTATTTAAATTGTATCAGTAACAACGCATATTGTTTTCTTATTTTCAGACTAAATTATTTATTAATTTTTGTTGCTTTAGAATTTATACAAGTATTCATAGGAATCCATTTAGTTTTACATAGTTAATAAATATTCACATATATCCGGGTTGTGCAGATTATTTTATTTTTTTTATTCAATCTAATTACCTAATTGAATTTATATAAGATAAGCCTTTTTCTTAATTTAGTCGTCATTGGTATCTTCTGATTTTGCAAATCTCGTCGGAGATGATTTATATAGTTGATTCTCTAAATAAAATGTTATATAAACCGCTCGAAATCTTCAGGGCCTTCAATGTGTAAGTAATCTCATTTTCCAACAAATTTAATATAGATGATTAATTGTACTGACATCTTTTAATTTATACAGAGCATTGCGGTGATGTTATATACACCAGAGGTTGAGCAAAACAAGTAAATTCAATCGCATGATTATCAAAGTGTTATAAACTTATTTTGATCTTCATTCACAATTTAGATGAATTTAGTAGGATTTAGGATTTAATTAGATGAATTAGTTACATTGATCTATTATTGAAATTGTTTGTTATTTTCTAATTTTTTTTAGAGTCATCTGCAACTCAACAACTGGAAATGCGGGTATTATGTCATGCGATCGATGCATTTCATATCAACTAATTACGCAGATGCAACTGACTTGACACTACCGAAGATGCAAAAATTATTTTCGAAAGAGTTCTTTACATATAATTTATTTGTGTGAACTGCAATAATAACCCTACTATTATTGTGATAATCGACTATATAACTGATTGTTCTCATTGATACTGTTATTAGATATGAGTATGTATTTAAGTTGAAACTAATATACATATTTTCTTTTGTCTTTTTCAGGAACTCTCTCAATATCCCAAGCAATATTCAGAAAGCAAGATTGCCGAGGTAAGGAGTGTACTTTGCAATTATATTAGTGGTAATATGTATTTTGTGTGTAACTTTGAAGGTACAATATTATTTTAGCACTTGTATATTTTGGTAGTTGTATATTATATTTTTTTGTTATGATATATTCCGAATTTGGTGTGAAAATGTGATATTTTTTTATATGCGTGAATGTAGTAAATTGTATTTCATCTGATTGTGAATTAATATTGATGAATTAGATTGTATTTAGTAATTAAATTGCATTAGAAATTCAATTGATTTGTGATTGATATCTGTATATATATATTGGATTGTGATTTTGTACAGCTAGCAACATTGGACTAGCCACAGTAAACCAGCACATAATAAAAACATTATAAAAAAATATACCGATTGTTACTGTGGGCCGGTAAAAGATGAAGCGAAGATATTAAAATAAAAGATTTAATATCGGTTGCTATCTAACAACAACTATTAAAATAGGGGATTTATATCGATTCCTAAAGAAGCTCACTATAAAAAGTAACCTTTTATACTGGGTGATTGATACAACCGGTATAAAAGGATACCTTTTAATATCCGTCGTTGTCTATCAACCGTTATAAAAATGTCTCCCTTTAATATCGGTTGCTTCAACCCTTTAGCAGCATCTTCCTATAGCAATCATTAAATGAGTTCTATAAATAGTAATCAAATTTTTAAAGGGTATGAATAGTAATCAAATGAGTTCTAAATTTTTTCATTTATGTCGTAGTGTGATGCACTATAAAGGGGGACATTATAAATAGTAATTTTTAACCGATTTTAAAATCGGTATTTTGCTTATTTTAAACTCTAAACCCTAAACATTGTAACCGGTATAAAAGGAATTTTTAACCGATTTTAAAATCAAATTTTGTAGTAGTGTGATGCACTATAAATAGTAATCAAATGAGTTCTATTTTTTTTCATTTATGTCGTATATAAAGATCCATTTCATTCTACTCGACATTTTGCTTATTTTGAATAATTGAGACACACAAACTTCAAATAAATGTGCTAGATCATTAAAACAACATCTTTAAATGCTATTAGCAATTTTTGACCCGGCATGAATCTAATTTTATTAAAAATAATAATTAATTAATTATGCATATTAAATAATTAGATTATGGAATAAATCTTACCTATATAAAAGTTGAACATGATTTAGCTACAGTGGCTATGAATAGTATTTTCACTGTAGTATTTTTCGAATTTTTTGTCCATTTTTCTGTAGCAATTTTTTTAAAGTTTTTTCTAAATTTTTTCTGCCATTGTTTTTTTGTAATTTTTCGCGCGGAACGCGAGCACGACGCCTAGTTATTATAACATTTCAACTAGGAAGAAATACACTGGAAAGATCATGCTTGTATATCTGTGTATCAACACATGTATCATCATGGCAGCTCCCATAAATGCACAGCCTGCCTCCAAACGAGAGATCATGCGTTGAACCTGACCTTATGATATTCCTAATTAAGTATACACCTACAAAGTCTTCGTTGCATTTTAAGTACTTAATTTCGATAACTTCAATAACCATTTAATTAATTAATTGTAGAAAAATGTTCTGGGGATACCGAATTTGATACGCAGTTGATACGGAATGGACGTTTCCAGTTAATGGACACCTCCAGTAATTTTTTTTCAACTTAACAACTGGACAGTTCCATTTTCTTTTCTATTTGAAATTGTTTCATCGCGTCATTGTTCCGATTGATTCTAGTTCTGATCTCTTCTTCTCTGGAAAGCATGTTATATTTGTTATGCATGTTATTTCTGCTGCTATGCATGTTATTTCTGTTGTTATGCATGTTAATTGAAAACGCCAGCATACAAAATATAATTTTCAGGCATGTTATTCTAGTTGTCATGCATGCTAGTTGATTTACTATGCATACTTATTTGGTTATGCATGTTAATTGAAAACGCTAGCATACAAAATATGGTTTTCAGACATATTATTCTAGTTCTCATGCATGTTGATTGATTTTACTATGCATACTTAATTTGGTTATGCATGTTAATTGAAAACGACAGCATACAAAATATGGTTTTCAGGCATGTTATTCTAGTTATCATGCATGTTAGTTGATTTACTATGCATACTTATTTGGTTATGCATGCTAATTGAAAATGCCAGCATACAAAATATGGTTGTTAGGCATGTTATTCTAGTTGTCATGCATGTTGATTGATTTTATTATGCATACTTAATTTGGTTATGTATGTTAATTGAAAACGCTAGCATACAAAATATGGTTGTCAGGCATGTTATTCTAGTTGTCATGCATGTTGATTAATTTTACTATGCATACTTAATTTGGTTATGCATGTTAATTGAAAAGCCAGCATATAAAATATGGTTGTCAGGCATGTTATTCTAGTTGTCATGCATGTTGATTGATTTTACTATGCATATTTAATTTGGTTGTGCATATTAATTGAAAATGTCAGCATACAAAATATGGTTGTTAGACATGTTATTCTAGTTATCATGCATGTTGATTGATTTTACTATGCATACTTATTTTTTGTTATAAGTTGTTATGCATGTTATTCTAGTGTCGTGCGTGTTATTCTAGTTGTTATGCTTGTATTTGATTTATTATGCATACTTACTTATTCTAGTTGTTATGCATGTTAAACTTTATTTTTCTGTTGTTATGCTTGTTAGTTAATTTACTATGCATACTTATTTGGTTGTTATGCATGTTATTATAGTTGTTATATTAGTTTTTGTAATGTAATGTAGCTTAAACTTAATTTTCTGTTGTTATTCATGTTAATTGAAAAATACATGCATACTTATTTAGTTATTGTTATGCATGTTATTTATGTTGTTATGCATATTATATTTGTTATTATGCAAGTTATTTATGGTGTTATGGATGTTATTCTAATTTTTGTGCAGGTTAAATTTAATTTTGTTCTTTTATGCATGTTAGTCAATTTAATATGTATGCTTGCTGTAAACATGCATAACAACTGAGAAAATATGAATATGCACCAAAAAATTAATATGCATTATAAATAAATTAATATGCATTACAAATTCGCATATATACGAAATGAAAATCTATCATATATTAACATGCATTACAAATCGTAACTCAAAACAATTAACATGCATTACAAATTATAAATAAATTAATATGCATTACAAATTCGCATATATACGAAATAAAAATCTATCATATATTAACATGCATTACAAATCGTAACTCAAAACAATTAACATGCATTACAAATTATAAATAAATTAATATGCATTATAATTAAATTAATATGCATTACAAATTAACTGGAGAGAACAGTTTGTAAAAAATGGAGAGGATTTTTGAACGAAATGGACGATCGTATCAATTGCGTATCAAATTGTATATCAGTATATCAGCTCCCTTAATTGTATCTTCGTAACCCTTAAGTAAGAAGTTCTAATTTTTTCATATACAAAAATTACTATTTCTGCTCACAACTTAATTAGTTAAATAATTACCTCATCAACATCATATTTGTCAATACCAGACTAACCAGAGCACTAAACACACAAAAAAGAGATAGCAATAAAAAAAAATTAAACACAAAAAAGAGATAAAATTGGAGTCACATGACAACCGAAAAATTCGTCATGTCATCATCATCATCATCATCATCATCATGTCTTTTCATTTTTGCAAAGAACAATGTTTTTTAACCATGTGATGCCGGCGTAACCACAATTTTGTTTTGTAACTAATTAAATACTGATAATAACATGCCTACATGCCTCTAACTTGATTTCATTTACTAAAATCAAAATATAGTTGTTTTTAAGAAAATACTAACAATTAATGGTAACTAACTAAACGATGTGACCATGCATCATCAACATACCTAATTAAATTGGCTCGTTTAGTACGTTTCAGTAATTGGTCAAGCATGTGAGATCCGTATAGTTGATAACCCCACAATCATGTTTTTATAATTAGCTTAATATGTTTGCAATAACTATCATAATTAGGTACTAAGATTTGGAAGTATAGCTAGGTCAGGCGATATTAGAATAATATAATATTTATTATTCTAAAAACGTAGCCTATTTTAATATTTATTATATTATTAGTATTATACTATTATTCATATTTTTTCATTTCAGATTAAATTTTATTTATAATTTATCCTAATTTATTTGAAAATAAAGGTTTTGTTGTAGTAAAAATGTCGTCCCAATTATCTAGATTCTTTGCCTAGTAAAAAATATGTTTGTACACCAGCATCGACAGGATTCGACATCTGGATTACATCAACTTCGTCAGATTTTGGTGTAGTTCTTGGTATACTCTTATAGTTAGGAGTGTCAAATGTTGGTAACGATCACGAAAATAGCTCGGGTCGTTATCCATTTTGTTAATTAAACGACAGAGATTTTGTTGGCGTTAACTGTTTGGTTAATCAAACGGCAGAGAATGGTGTATCGTTAACCGTTTCGTTTGAGCTAACGAAAATGAACGATTAAACGTGTAAAAACTATCGTTTTTTTTACAAAGCAAGAATCTGAATTTGCAACAAAAGGCAAGTAAAAATAAAAAATTATCAAGTACACCACACAACAAATCACCAATTAATATATCAAATGCACAATTCACAACATACATCATAATAAAAAAACATATATCAAATATTCAAACATATCATCAATTAATATATCAAATAGACAACATATATCAAAATTCTAAAATTACAAATGAACCTTGATTCCAGGAAATAGCATACCCAAATACACATATCAACCCAGAAAATCAATGCATGAGATCCAAGAAGCCAAAGATTCACTGGTAGAACCAACAGTCCATGCTTGATATGTGTAAGGCATTCAGTGATCCACTACAAGTCTACAACCCAAGCACCCAACTGACACTAGTAACAACTACGCAGACAACAAAGCATACTGTTGACAAGTGACAACAAAAGCATAAGTATTAATGAAACAAGGAAAATTTGTCTATATGCCACTACATAATATGTTAATTGTCAATATACCACTACATAGCAGGTAATTATCAAAATATCATTAAATTTGATAATAATTTATATTTATGTCATTATCTATATTTTAACTGAAATCTCCATAATTACCTCATAATTACCTTAACCGAATTGTAGTAGTTGGTGATCTTGGACTTACATACAACTCGGACTTCCACAATAGCCCATATGTAAAATAACAATCATGATCTGTTGCTTTTAATTGGAAATGTTATTGGTACATATAAGCGGGTCAAATTCCCCATTTTCAATGGCCATCCTGTGTTGATCATGGGGGAATGAAAGAACAATGAGGCAGTGGAGGGAACAAAATGGGGATGAGGAAGGGGCAGAAGAAGAAGAAAAAGAAGAAGGGTATTTTGGATATTTTTAAATTTATTTATTTTTTAATTGTGTTAAAATAGAGATAATGTCATAAATACAAACTATTATCAAATTTAATGACATTTTGACAATTATCTGTTATGTAGTGGCATTTTGACAATTGACATGTTATGTAGTAGCATATAGACAAATTTCTCATGAAACAAAAGCATATTGGTGACAAGAGGCACTGACACCAGTTGATACAACCAGCTTGCAGTCATGCTGCAGTGTCAAAGTCTTCATCAGTATCCGAGAGTAGATCAGCAAATTTCCCACCATTCTCCGAAAAGAAGGGAAAAATAAACCAAATAAGTAAACAATGAAACAATAACAGAAATAAGCAATAAAATAAGTAAACAATGAATAAAAAAATAATAAATACCATTAAACGATGCCAGCAACTAATTTTGAGCACGGAGTAGAGCTTCAATGCTCTCATCATTAAGAGAGCTCCTAACTGGGCTCAGTATTCTGCCACTTGTGTTGAAGGCAGATTCAGATGTCACAATTGAAATAGGAACAGACAAGATGTATCTTATTAATCGAGACAACACCGGATACTTGAGAACCTTGAGCTTCCACCAAGCTAGGATGTCAAACTCATCATCCAAACATGTTTCATCAAGTACGTCACTTAGATAATCATCTAACTCTCATTTTGGGATTCAAAGTTTTTTCCTTTAATGTAATCCTTCAAACCAGCCATTATATTACTAACACAGTTAGCCTTTGGCTGCACAAAATTGAAACGAAGTTCAAGTTAATTAAAATCAAGTTATATTGAAATTGATTAAAGAAAGTTCAAGTTAATCAATACCACTTTGAACCACCAGCTTTCATATGAACCAAGCTTGACTGCAAGCTTGCATACTCTTCAAACATTCCAGTCATGCAAGTTTTCAAATCGACAAGAAAGTTAGCACAATCCTCATGCTGAATATAGTAATCAACAACAACCAACTTTCATATAGGATCAAGCACACAAGCTATTGTCAGTAAAGTATTTCTCCATGTCCAGTACTTGTACCACTTTGCAAATATTATCCCTGTCTTGCAAGCGCTTTCAATGTGATGTTTCATGGAGCTAGTGCTCCTTTGGCATCCTTGCAAATACTGTTGGACTAAACTCATCTCTTATTTGACAATTTGCAAAATAAATCATTACTAACATTGCACATGAGTTTTAATGAAGTTGCAGATTAACACAGGTACAACATGATGTTGCATAAGCTCAGACATGCTCAAACATGCTCAAGACATCAAGAGATGACTTCACAGAGCCATGCATTATCATAACGCTCCGGAACCCATCATAACGGGTGCCCAACCCGTCACAACGGGTTAGAAGGAGAAGAGGCAGAGCAGAGAATGTGTTCACAAAGACATGCATTACTGTAACGCTTCAGCAAGGCGTTATAACGCCTCACCACTCGTTATAACTGGTTCCCAACCCGTTGTAACGGTCCCTGCTCAAGATGGCCCAGAAGACAGTCACAGAAGCACATAAGGGCAAATATGGAATACTTCCAACCCGTTGTAACAGATCTCACAACGCGTTACAAATCTTGGTAACGCTACAAGTCATTTTCAAGAGTTCACGACTCCAAGAAATGCTCAGCCTATATATATGATGCAGAGATGAACCAGAAAATAATCTGAAACCCCCCACTAGCTTCCAAGCATCAAATTGAGCATTACAAGAGCTAAACAGCATTCTCCTTCAGCTACCTAAACTCTAGAGCATTAGAATAGCTTCCATAGGTTACTTGTCAATCCGAGAACTTTTCTTTTGCTAGTTTCTAGTCTCTAGTGCACTACATTTGTGTTGTCAAGTAGTGCATCCATGTCCTTGATTGTGTAGTCAATCAGACCGTTTATCGTGTAGAGTGGTGTTGCCCCCTTGCATTGGTCTAGGAATCAAAGATTGGTTTGTTTGTTTAGAAGAAATCAAAGATCGATTCTGAAATTGTAAAGAACACATATTTGCTAGTGAAATCGATCCAGGAAGGAAGTTTTTGTTCCGAGAGTCTCGTGGACGTAGGCCTAGTTTATTTGTAGGTTGAATCATGTTACATCGCGTGTTCTTGAGTTCTTTTGATTACTCTTGCTCTCTACTATCTCTCTTTATTATTCTTGCTCTTTGTTGATTTGTGAATTGCTCTATTATTCTAGAACTTGCTTAAATTTTGGCTAGGTGATTAAGGTCTAAAAGCTTGAATTGTAATTGTTGATTGAAAACGCTTATGTCCTATTGTTTGACCTTAGTCTTTGCTACTCTAAGTCTCAATAATTCTAACAAATACCTGATGCCACAATACTTGCAAATTGCATAGTAGTTGCCATCTTCAAGAATGGGTCCCCTTAAGAAATGCACCCAATATTCAAAGATGGTTGCTCTTGTCTTCATCTTTTTAGATTCAAGTGCTAGTGCATCAACACCACCTTGTTCAGGATCAACAAGGGCATCAATCTCTATCATTTGAATTTCCTCCTGAGTTTCTAAATTCAACCTAGGTCTCATAATAAGACATATAAGCATGCTAGTTAAATAAGCATGCTCATTGATCAAGTATATTATACAAATAAGCATGCTCACTGATATCTGATTTGTGATAGTGAATCGAACTTGGTTCCAAACAATCACTGATAAATTATATTTGTTTGATTAAGTATTTGGTATGTGGCCACCTCACAAGAATCAGAAATCAAGCAAGCTATTTTCATGCAACAACAAGTAAACAAGTCTGATTCATATGATTCATAATCATGTGCAGTATATAGTTTCAAAACATGCCAAGTGCCAGTTATTCAAGCAAACAATTCATCAACCAATAAACTAATCATCTGTTCAACTGTTAAAGTAAGCCACTTAAATAAACTAATCATAATCAAAGCATGCCAGTTAAATTGTTCAAGCAAGAATGCAATTTAAACAAACTTACTTATCGTCAAAAATATCAGACTCAACAATGATAACAACTAACAAGACAGTAAGAATCACAAGTCATGACCTTGTTAAAACATCACGCAAACAAAAACAACAGAGAAAATTCAATCTAAAAAACTACAAACAAATTAAATCGAAATGAAACAGATAAGTGAAGAGAAATACCTCAAAATGGGTAGGAATAATTGTGTTTCTCCTGTAAGAAAATGTTGAGAAAACAAATAAATTATATCCACAAAAAATAGAACTAATATTGAAAAAAGGTTAGAAATTTTCTTTCTCTTTCTTTCTTTCTTTCTTTCTTTCTTTCTTTCCTTCTCCCTCTCTCTTTTTCTTTTTTTGTTCTGTTATTTTTCTTTCCAATCACAAGACCAATATGTACCCAAAAAATCTTCATAATTGATGGTGGCAACGAGGTCATGGTTGGCGATCTTGTCACTAGTCTCTCGACCTCCTAGCAATAGCAAATGATAACCCTTTCTCACCTCTTAAGCTTACAAATATTGGTAAGTACACTGGATTTTCGGAGACCAAGCAACAGATCGTCGAATCAGGACCCGACAACTACACAAAACCAAATATGATTTAGGGGAAAAATAGCGAAGGAAATAGTTAGAATCTCGAATAAGGAAACAAATCAACAAATCAACTGTAGCCACGACAACGAGCGAGGTTATGGTAGTACAGTCGAGTGCCTCAACATGTCAGCCAAATTGATCGTGCAATTGTGTTGTGCAAGAGAGAGAGAGAGTTCAGAGAGGTAGAGAGACAATGAGGTGAGATGGGTGACACACACGAGAAGAAAAAGGAAAAGAAATTGGAAGTGATGCATGACATGAGCCCTCCCGTAGAATTGTGCTTAACAAAATAACAGAATTGTGCTTAACAAAATAACGAAAACAAACAAAACAAAATGACCTATTTCGTCTACTGTTTCGTTTAGATAACAAAATTCTTTTCTATTGCATGTTTCGTTTTGTTTACCCAAACGAAAATAAAATCCACTTCGTTAACCATTCCTTTAACTTTTAACGAAACCAATCTATGATGAAACAGTTTCTGTTGACACCCCTTGTCACCAGTCTTTAACTTTTATTTTTGTTAATTTACATTACCAAGTAGATTTTACATTTGCTGTAATAATATTCCTTGTAGAAATAAGGAGATGGTGGCGGAACTGAAGCTCGACTTATAGGACTATTAAGCTTTAAAATTACAACTTAACTATTCTTTTTTTTAATGTTGTTCATTACACTACTACAAAGTATGCTTCTTGAGACAGATATTTGTGCATATACGGACGGTTAAGTCCGTCCGAAGAAATATGTAGGGACGGTAATAGATCTGTCTCAAGCCCGTTGCAAGAATAACCGTTTCAAAGGATTGTAGAGACGGAGGAACAATCGTCTCTAGGTTTTCACCCCTGAGACGAACCAATTGTCTGTATTAATCAACCTTTCAGACGACTTAACCGACTCTAATAAAAAAATTAAGGACGGTTTGAACGTCCATATTTCTAGTTATTAGAGACAAATAGACCGTCCATATTTGTATGTTTTAGAGACAGATTGGCCGTCTGTAGTTGTATTTTATAGAGGCGAATTGGTCGTCTATAGTTGCACTTTCAAGAGACGAACCAACCGTCTATAGTTGGATTTTCTAGAGACGGATCGACCATCTATATTTAGAGACAGCAAATTTGTCCATATAAAGCTTATAAGTATGATCTAACCGTCTTAATGTGATAATCAAAAGACAGACATCCCGTCCCTAATTTTATTGCGTAGAGACATGTCATCCGTCTCTTACAAAAATATAAAGACAACTTAACCGTCCCTAATTCCCTCTCGCTCATTTCCTACAATAAAATAATCACATTCCTAAAGTAATTATGTTAATTTAAAAATAATTAATTTTTCATATTAATGACTATTAGATATCACTTGGAAAGAAATCATTCGACGCATAGCACACTAAATTTTGCAATGAATATATAATAATTGGGACAATATCAAAACTCATAATCATCAAACACCCATAAAATCAGTATTTAAGCAAATTAATTTAAGAAGAACACGTTTGTTCAATTAGACAATTACATACAAAGAAACTATCATATAAATTCTGGACATACTCCGGAACAGCTTGCAGACTGCTAACATCAGGTAAATCAATTTCATCATTATTTGAATTTTGGATTGGAGTCATTGGACTTCTAGTTTATGGCACAAGCGACCTACAATATACAAAAAACCTGTCATAACATCAGGTAAATCAATCATTGGACTTCTAATTTATGCCACAAGTTAATGAACCCCACATTTTCATTGATATTGAAGGAGAACAACCATTTAAGCAAGTAAACTAACCTTGCTAGGATGGAGTAAACATTTCTGATTATCTTTAAGGTGGTGTGGTTTTTGACTTCTTTACTGCCAACAAGAGCCTTCTCTTTCTCCACAGTATCCCCTATAATAAAAAAATTATGGTTATACCAAAACAGTTCCTGTTATTTGGTAAGTTACTTTTTTCTCAACAGTTCCTGTTATTTGGTAATGAAAATCAGAAAAATCAGGAATGAAACAATCCCCTAATGGTGTGGGATTGCATCTATTTCTTGGATGCCAACTTAGGAGCTGCTAAACATGTGGTTAAAATTTTTCAGAGGTGAACTTTTGCTGCAATTCATATTTTACTAGTAAATTTGTATTTTTTCCCTGATTTGGTCTTGTCATCCTTTCTGTCAAATGCACAGACAAAAAAAAAATAAAGAGATTAAACAATAAGGCCAACATCAGCTTGACAGCTTGAAACAATTCAATTTAGGGATGCCGAATATCTCTGTCAAAATTCCCATTATCAACTTTCATCTTTTATGCTTCTTTGCTGCTGAGTTACTGTTTGTATTTTTTCCTTTGAATATTCAATAAAGCATTTATTCCAAATCCAAATTACTTCACTTATCTTTCTATTCTCAATTCTATTTCAATTTAGCATCAATTTCCATTTCTTTCTTTTGAAATTCCTTGTCTGATCAAACTGGATCATGACAATGAAGCGATACCAATTGTGTAACAATTAAAGATGATAAAGATTTACTTGTCTAACAAATCCTTCCAGGCTTGAGATCTTCTCAATCGCAATGGCCACGAGGCCGGCATAATTCTTGGCTTAGCACCAAGATTTGCTTGACAAGGTTGTGGATGAATCGGTGGAGCTGACCGAGCCCTGTGAGAGTGCCTCCTCGCCATCACTTGTTGTTCCGTCAGAGGGTCCAAATGTGGCGTCACGACTCACGATCTGCTTCATGTGTTGAAAATCGAAAATACAGCCCACTTATCAAAAAACCAAACAATAAATTCCGAAAAAAAACTAAACTACCAAGATTTCATCTCAGACCTTGATCGGTGACAGAGGGTGAGGAAAGTGATTGCAAACGAAGCGTCAGAATAAAGAGGAGCGGCGGTGGTTTCATCTCGTCAGTTTGCTTGATCTGAGAGGTGACACCGTGCATGGGGAACAACAAGATCGGGCTGAAGATCGATCAGTCGGCGAGTAAAGGTGAAGAAGAGCGGTGTTTCTGGAGGTATCTCTAGACAAGGGAGAAACAATTAGACATGGGAGTATGAGACACGGCTGATTTGGGAGAAATAAAATGGGAGGAGAAAGAGATAAATCTGGCGATTATTCCCATCCGCATTTATTATTGCAATTTAATATTTTCCTTTTCTTTTCAGATCCTGTTTTTTATATTTGCCAAATCAATTTTGTTTATTTTTTGTCAATAAAAATATTCATTAAACAATTTCCTTTTTATTATTTTTATTTTTGAAAAAAATCATTGTATATTCAAATAAAATTGCAAGCAATTAATTTTCAATTTACAAAACATGTATAAACGATAATTATTTCAATTTTACAATTTGTACCAAATCTTATATAAATAAAATATTATTTACAAAAAAATGATAGTTCGATGGTCTTTTGATGTATGTATTAATTTGTACTAAACACATGGTAGACACTTAAAAAGATGTATGTATTGATACACTTGTATACGAGCATAAAGTCAATTTGTCAAATATGTTTTGCTGATATATATATATTACACAGTTTGATGGTCTTTTGTACATGGACATGTGATAATGATTCAGATCACAAATAATTCATTCATTAACAATTAATCACAGATGACTAATATGATCAGGACAAACCACTATTAATAATTTTGTCATATCGAAATTTACATATTATTATTATGAACTAATACTAATTTTAAATTTGAACATTACTTTTTAGGATTAATGAGATTGTCACAATAAAACAATTGTTATGTGATAACTTAATATTTTGATTTCAAATTTAGAGTAATGTTGTTATCCATGATAATAGACTTGTTACGCATATTTTTCAGTTATACTTGGTAATAGACTTGAATAATAAATAATCTCTTGAATTTAATTTGAATATAAATTAAGTTGTTAAACTAAACTAAATTCGAGCTGAAACTAAACTCGAGTTGCGTATGACGACATGCACACTAAAGGTTTTAGACGTGTGCATGACGACATGAGCTTATAAATTTCTTAGTGCCGAATGACTCATTCGTCATGCGTGATGCGTCATTCATCGTATGTCATTCGTCATGCTTCTTGGTTCATGCGTCATTCGTCGTGCGTAATGAGTAATGCGTTATGCGTCATGCGTCATGCGTCAAGCGTCAGGCGTCAAGCGTCAAGTGTCATGCATCAAGCATCATGGGTCATGTCATGCGTCATTCGGCATGCGTAATGAGTAATGTCATGCGTCATGCATCATACGTCATGTGTAATGCATCATGCGTCATGCGTCATGCGTCTTGCGTCATGCGTCATGCGGCATGGGTCAAGCGTCATGCGTCACATTATTTGAGAAGGTAAACGCAGTGTTATAAGGTTGAGAAGGTAAACACATATATTTGTTGGTTGCTAAATTTGCATTAGATTATTTTCAATTTCTTTGAACGAATTTTTCGGAATTTGATCTCGCTTGATAAGGTTGTTGAAGCTTTCTCTAACGAACCCTTTTGTATCTTGTACGTCACAGCGGATTAGCCTAGAAAAACGCACGGACGTAGCTACCTGATAACACATGACTCATCGATCTTACATAACGTATGTCGTCATGCCGCATGCCGCATGACGACGTAGGCCGCATTACTCATTACGCATGACGCATGACCACCTCTGACGCATGCCGCATTACCCATGACGCATGACAAATGACGTATGACGAATGACGCATGCTACATGAGGTACCTTGTGAACACAACAACATTGTACATTTTATTTCTGCACCTTTTATGCAAGTTTATTTCATTTGGACTTCAAACCTCTATTCACCTTTTAAATCAATACAGTGCGGCAAGATACGAATTATGCATGTTATTTTTTGTAATGACATAATTATACATGTTGTCGATTTTATTATGCACCTTTAGTTGAGTTATAGTGCACATTATTTGAGTTACAATGCATGTTATTTTTTATAATGAAATAATTATACATGTTAATTTCTGTACTGAAATAGTTATTATAGTATAACATGCATAACAAATCAGATAATGTGCATGATAACTCAATAAAGATGCATAACTAAATCAGTATCAATAGTTGGTATCAAATGTGCTATGTACGAAACCTTATCCATTAAATAATGCAAATAAGTCTTTCGTGGTTGGTCTTTGTCATAAATTGGTCTTTGTCATAAATAATGTGCATGATTATTCAAGGACCATTTGAATAAGAATTGGGGGCCGCATATATTTCTATCCTCCGTGAGGACCGTGACTCACAAACCCACCCAGTTTTGTAATGAAGGTGAAGCAGAAATACAACTATACAAGAGTCGGCGCATCATACCCTCTTCCTAAATTGCTCCCATGTGTATATTATTTTTGGTTTTCGTAAATGGAAGGAGATCGCCGAGAAGAGATTCTTGGTGTGATTTCACTTGCCAATTTCACCCGCCAGACCACTAGTTTGTTTTGGCGCGCTCCAATTTGGCGATATTGGTAAGAATTTCTCCAATTTTGTAAATTTATTAGAAATTTTAGCACGATATTCTTTGTTCCCGCAGTAAATCGCCCTAATTTTTGAAGCATTCGCTTCTTATATATATGGTTTACCTTAGTCCCTTACCATCATCAAGCGAAAAACACACAGTGATCCTTCCCAATTTCACAGTTTCCCTACCCTTCACTAATTTCACAATTCACAGTTGGCAACTGAGGTATGGGTCGTAAAGGTCGATCTTATGTAGCATTGCGTGCGTTAGAATAAGAAATTCCAATTTCTCAAGCAGAAACACATGATGAAAGAGATGATCAAATGCCCGGGAATGAAGATGAATTTGATGGGGCTGCGAACTCACAAATTCCAGATGACGAAAACGTCAATGTTTTGCCCAAGTCGAGCGACAACCACATAATATGGATCCAATGTAAATTTCTAGAAACACAATTTTGACTTATTTTGGAGATTTTGCTGCCTTGGAGTATCTTAATAATTGATGATATTGCAACACAGTTTTGACTAATTTATTTTAAATTTACTTCGTCTGGATTCACTTATCAGAGGTTTCTGTTTTTTGGTAACATAAGTTTGATTCCTTTTTCCTATCATGTGTTTTCTCTAAGATCTGAGTGTAATCACTCCTTGTTTCTAAGTTACGGTTTGTGTAATAATGTTGTTTGATTACTCATTGGTAGGCCCTGATGGTAGTGAAAGAGAGATGAAGGGCCGACCTACAGTGCGTGATGTGTACGGCTTACCAACCGGAGAAAAGGTGAAAGTACCCTACGACAAAATATATAAGGCTCCTTACACCAAAGCTCAGACACTCCTCAGCTCCTTTCTTTATAAGCTAGCCTGCATTGGTACCTTTGCTCCTTTGAGCATTTTAACTTGGGATAATCCCTTGTTCGATGATTATAAGAAGAAAATGCTACAACATGTTGAGGTACATTTATTTATGTTATCTCAATAATAGAACTTTCTGCAATATTAAGGTACAACGAATTAACAAATGAAATTTTGCAGAGTAAATTTTCATACCCAATTGAAATGCGTATTTGGGTCTTAGAGAAACTTAATAAGGCTTGGAGAACTTACAAGCGATATATGACAAGGTTCTGTTGGAGTATGCATGAATTCCTAAGATCAAAGTGTAAAAAATGTAGAAACAACAACAAACACAAGAAAACATAGTAATCACACAAACCTGCAACATGGAAGGCAGAACTCTCCATCCACATCATCATGTGCCTGTTCATACTCCAAAAGGTAACTTTCATAATGCTGCTTGAGTGTTTTTCCAACTCTCTGAAACAAAATAAATAATTAAATACTACAAGAATGAAATGCCAAATTTTATGTGGAACTGGCTTGATGATGATCCAAAATTACCAGAAGACAAATAAGGAGAAAGAACAAGAAAAAGAAGTAAAAGCTGGACATACTTCATTGTGCCAATTCCCTCTTGCATGGATATCAATTAAATCCCTTCAGTCCCGAACTTCTGGCCACATCTTAGGCTGTTCCCATGAATCCATAATCATATCTCAAATTTAATTTAACCATCTCAAATTAGCTCACTGTCACTAGCCCCATGTGAAGTTTTCTCTCCCATTTTATGACAAAGCAAATTTTACAAAATATCATTTTCAATGCACAAGTATCGTACAAATAATCAAATTAAGGCAAACAACTAATACCACGTATAATTCTACAATTAAATTAAACTATTTCAAACAGAAGTGGCAATCAAATTTACCTCCTTTATTGTGATTAACATAAAGAGATTAACGGGTGGTGACCCAAGCTCCTGGCTACATACCTTCAGTTTTATTGTGAACATCCCAGAAACAGCTGTCAGGCTCTTCTGACTTGAGTCTGTAATCACTTGGTGTTATCATACTGGACAACCAACAACAAAAACAAGAAATATCATAACAAAACAGCTGGATGCTGTACCATTCTGACCCAATTGGCCCTGCTCCCATGATCAGAACAGTCTTTTCTGGGCCCACATCTGCACGGCGGCATGCGTGGATTCCTACACTGAGGGGTTCACACATGGCACCTTCCTCTAAGCTTACATTGTCAGGTAACTTGAAGCAAAGATCAGCTGGATGTACAACCTACAGATAGAGGTAGAAGCCAGATTAAATATCAGTTCATACCAGTATATGCATATGTGTACCATTCACAATGTCTCAGCAACTAGCAAGTCAGGTAATTAATGAAACAATCTTAAACCTTCGGTATGATCTGAAAACATAATTCTAACTTACAGAATGATAACTTGTTGTTGAGCAATTTCCATGTGATGAAGAAAAAAGTCAAAAACAAACAAATCAAATAATTACAAATTTACAATAACCTGGTTAGCCAAAGAGCCATGATAGGGGGGAGTGGCAAAGAATTTCATGTCAGGACAGAGATTGTAGCGGCCTCCTTTGCAGTGTTTGCACCTCCAGCAACTGATTCCTGGCTCAAGTATAAATTAATGTCAATCTTAGCTCCAGCTAAATTAAACCTGCGCCACAAGTTGTTCAACAAGAATTAAGTAAATAAACTTTTATTTAGGCGAGCTTCACTGCTGGTGCTAACAAAATCCAGATTGTGGCAGAATCGAGTACCAGGATGCTGAACAGCAGACCCCGAATCAAGACTGATCATCTAGCTAGAAGGAAGAGTGGGCCCGTTGTACAGTGACTTACAACCCCGAATCAAGACCGATCCTCAGAGAAATGGAGGAGTGAGTTGAGCTAGTAATCTTTTACAGTAAAATAAAAGATGTGAAAAACTTGACAATAGTCCCTGATTGAACATCGATCTGGAATAATGCAAAAGGAAAATGCAATAAAGATCAATTAATGAGCAGAGCGAACATGAAAAGAAGCCAAACCTTCACGATCCATCGATCCGCGAGATTCATCGGTGAAATCAAAATCGAGGTCTGGAGCAGCTGCTTCTTCAAATCGAAGGGAGTGTGGACTTTGATATCTAGAGATGGAGATAGACAACATGAGCAAAGCTGCTTCTTCAAAGCTGAGCTTGAAGTAGAATAAATCCTTGTAGCAGACCTAGTAATTACCCTTTGAGGTGAATTCAATCCGAGAACGGATGGAGCTAGAGAGGATACTTGACCTCGACTGAGACTGGAGGACATCAACAGAGATGGGCGTACGAGAGAAGTTTGATTTCGATGAATAATTTTGTTTCTAAAAAAGGCGAGAGTGATTTCGGGCGGAGCAAAGCCGATGCTAGGAGAAGAAATTAGGGATTGGGGACGAGGATCGGAAATTTGGGAGAGGCGAAAACAGACTCGTCTCACTTTAGCGTCTCAGTATGGATTAAACTCGCTCGCGTATGGACGATATCGGGTCCGACTCGAAATTATCGATTCAACGCGCCTCTTTTGTTGTAGTGTTAGCTCATTCAGGCAATGGTAATTTCAAAGATCCCAGTTCTTGGTATTTTGAATTAATTGTTTATTTATTCTGTACCCAACTGAGATCTGACTTTTGTCAATATGTTTAATTCTGTGAAATAAGAAATAATTTTTCTGAATTACATTCAATGACCCAACTTAATTTCTTCCTCGTTAAAATCGTATTCTTCGAAACAGACATTGGTAATTAATTGTCTGCTACCATAGATTACACAGTTTTTTTTTTTTTGATAAAAATAGATTACACAGTTGACCGTACGTGGGCATATTGTGATAATTATTTCGAGGTGTAAAACATGGACTTTTTAAAACTATTTGAGCTTAAAAAATAACACCTCCATCCCATGGATGCATGCCTTTGAAAAGTGTGAACTGTAATTGCAGCATGTCAGTCGTTAATTGGTCAATTTGTTTTTTCAAACTAATGAGGAAAATAGTCTATATTTAAATCATCAATTAAGGGCAGTCCTCTTTAGAGTTATATCAACTTTGACAATTGTGTTTTATAATTTAAGTCACACATTTCTTGAATGAGCTACAATAATATAATTTTTTTTTTCGAAATAAGTGGATTTAAGCCCACCACTTCATTTCACTGAGAAAACGAAGTATACAACATATTTTTGCTAACCTCTGCCAAGTATGTTTAACCCTTGGCTAACCCCCCGAATCAGACAACAATCAGCACTAGATTAACCAAATTTGTTGGATCTATCTATGTCTTCCCAACCTCCAAAAAACCAGAATAAAGCCAAAAAGAAATAAAACGGCATACTTAGGTTTAGCCGTTAACAAAACAACATTAGCAAAATATAGAATCACTCTATTTATTCTATGCTTCAGCCAGCATTCTAACAGCAAAAAAACACAGATTATGCAGAGTTTCATGCAAAGCCCAGCTCTCTCTCCTCGATTTGCTTCATGTCCCTTTGGTACCGACAGGTTGGTGCCTCTGCAGAGTGGTACCAAAGCTCCTCTTGCATTTCTCTTCCTTCCAGCAGCTTGTATTCAAATCCCATTTCATGCAGCCAAGCAAACACCCTTCCCTTCATGTTTTGATTCATAGCACCTGCCCAATAACATAAAGTGTGTTTAATTCTGATAGAGTACTGTGACAATGAGATCTGAGTTTTATTATTAAAGCAGCAATCGTTTCTTTCTAACCAACTTATCCACAATACTGCTACAGCTATTGTACCAAAAAGACCTTTATCTCTAAGTTCTATGAGTTGAATTAATTCATTAAAGTTTTGAGGATTCCCTTGTTCCTGTCTAAACACCCATAGCCACACAGATTGAACTGTGGGACATAGGAAGAATAGGTGTTCTAAAGTTTTCAGAACTGGACAGTGTGGACAGTTACTATCTCCTATCCAACCCCTAATTTTCAAATTGGCTCTGACCAGAATTTTCCATTTACTGAGAACCCACATAAAAAATTTTATTTTCAAAGGCACATTCAAATCCCAAACATCCCTCCAATTTTGGCTATATAAACCCCTATCCATCAACCACACATAGATATCTTTTGTTTTCAGCCCAGAAGCCTGTTTCCCTTGCCAGCTGGCTCTGTCCCTTCCTGCACTTAGTGTTGGAATTAATTTAATTAATTACAATAATATATGGACTTATATGTGATATAAATATATATTGAGTAATGGATTGTCAATTATAAAATTAGACCCGTTACGAAGTGATCAAATTAAGTATTATTTACGGGTTAAATATGTGTCATGAGGAGTGAGGCATTTAATGTGTAGAATGCGTATTAATAACTTTATGATTTAGTGATGGTCTAAATTATATAAAGTTATCCGAATAATACAATTATGAGATTGGTCCCCGGAGAACACAATTTAATACGACAATATTCTGCAAATAAGAAAATATCCGATATAAATAAGTTCTGATTTTAGAAAATAATTAATTAATTTAATTAATTAATTATTCAATTATGTATAAAGGTGCCAGTGGAATTTTTGATCCATGGACACATATGCAGAGGCGCATGAGTTCAAAAGTGTATATGCACCTTTTGAATTAAAGGAGATGCACCATATTGGATAAGACTCTTTGGTATGTACACATGCATTAATCTGGTATGTACAGATGCATTAATCAAGTACTTACATAATTATAAGCCTCTGTCTAATTCGCGTCTCTCTCTTCAAGCGTCAATACACAGTACAGATAATTACTGTGAAAAGGCACTCTCTCTCGTTCGTCCAGAAGAGTGTACAAATGTAAACGTGAAGAGAGAGAATTAAGTAATAAAGCATTAAGGTCAATTCGGTTCAGAACTTGTAATTATCGGATAATTCGTTGTGCACAAGACGTTGTCGTTGCCGTCTCTCTCGCTCTCTCCATCGGACTTGAGAGAGATTACTCGGAAACTAAAGGCTTTCGGTGATCAACGGTGGTTGTGTCTCTCTGGAAGACCATAGTTATGGACCGAGGTAATTTAATTTTCAGATTAAGAGTTCTCAAGAAGATCTTGGGTTAATCAAATTCTTTCAATTAGTATGAGAGCTATTTCTAAATGAACCATTAAGTTTTTCAGTTTCTGAATATTTAATTGCTTCCGCTGCAATTGTTAAAGTTTTGTTGGAAGAAAATTTTATTTAAAATTTTCATTTGGCCGAATGAGTTCTGTACCAAAATTATACATGGCGCATGAGTTTCATAATTGTCTTGTGAGACCAATTAAACAATTAAAATGATATTCAATATATCATTTGCGGTTCATTGTTGATTGGTTAAGCCATCTGTATTAGTGCGCATGAATGGTGTACACAAATTAGTGTGTGTTAATTGGTGCGCATAAATGGTTAAGCCATATATATATATATATATATATATATATATATATATTGCGCATAAAATTGTATTGGCTTATACTGAAAAGATATGAATTGAATCATATCTCACTATATCATTAGATTAATGAGGCATATTGGTTTAAGCGATATTTAAGCCATACTAAAATTGCGGATATAGCAATATTCTGCTATTTTGGATAATATTAAGTCAATATGAAGACTTCGGTTTATGATATATTTTAGAGATAATTAATTAAGGTATCACCTTGCCAAAGTAAGCTCTCATACCGGCGTTAATTATTTTCTAACTTATACACAGAAAATATGCATATTACTGGACTAGCCCAAAGGAAAGACAATAATCATATATTATGTGTGTATATTTGTGGTAATGAATGAGTAATGGTTAATAAGTTTGGGTGTGATTAGTTGATCGGCCCAAATGAAGGTTGACTAGTTGACATCTAATAAACTATTACATTCGATTACTACACCTATTTATGTTAGAATAATAACTGACTCCAAAGAGCACTTGTTATTCGAGTATAAATAGTTGATGGAATATGTCTTATATTGACTTCTTATTATAATGTTGATTTCAATATAGTTGCGGTTAAACTAAATCCATGCAGATATTTAGTTAATTTTGATGGATTTAGATTATGTATTTGAACCGTAATTTAGTATTGAATATAATTTAAATTTGAATAAAGGTATTAAAATATATATTCTTTAAAATGAACTGATTTCATTTTGGAATATAAAAGGCTTTCACATGTGTATGTAACAAGTGGGAATATTTGATCGTTCCAAAGGAAGATCAATATTAATTAAAGGTTACATGCACATTTTTAGGATAATAAGTGCAGTGATGATTATTTGGTATTAAATGTGATCAATTTAATCGGCCCAAAGGAAGATTAATTGATTGACATGTTAATTTATTATCAACACTTGATTACGTTATCAAGATACCATTAAGTTAATAATTTATCTCATGATAATTTATTTCGGTGTCTTGAAATATGGTTTACCTTTATTTGAATTTATTATTATATTCAATAAATTAGTTTAAGTATGTAGTATTTAGTAGTTGTATTTATAATATTCAAACAATTCAGTAATGAATTGAATGTTGATTATTAAGAAGAACAACAAAAGTACATACTCATAATCAGAGATTGGATCAGTTGAGATCATTAGGTTTACCAACTCTGATTTTAAAGGACGTCAAATATCATGATGTACATATCATGTAATAAGGTATTTATTATGTAATATATCTGTGAAATTTATCACATCACAAAGTGGATAAGAATTATGTACCACTGAAGTTGTATATGTGATAATATACATATAGTTTATAATGTACAACATAACTGGTTAATCTAGTGAAGATCAAGTTATTGTTGAAAAGAAATGATTCAGAATGGACAGTTGTCTATCAAGTATATTTACTACAAACTCCATATTTGAGGATTCAAGTATTAAGAGATTGACATTCAAAAGGATTTGATGAGCATGTTTGTTCATATGGATGTCAAATCAATTCAGGTTATTCAGTTTTAAGGATATTCAGTTTTAGTGGGAGTTTGTTGTTATGCTTGAATGACATATATGGTTTTCAGTTATTTTTAAGATTTTCAGTTTAAGGTTATTTCGGCAGAAATAAGGTTTTAGGCTATTCACATTCTGAATTGGTTTAAGGTTGATCTCAATAAGATTTAAGGTGGCCAAATTGGAGATAGGCATGTGGATCACATTACATGTAATTTCCAAACTACACATCCCATTCATGATTTATGTCATTCAGTTATGTTTACATTGTGATTTATGTCGGTTTAGTTTCGATCAATGAGACGAATACTGCTTAAGTCCTTGTGGGCATAATTGATGGACGAAATTGGATGATGACACAAAAGGTTATGACAGCACAATTTGAGTACTCATTTAGGATTTATCAATATATATTATTCGGGTACACATATAGTCCAAGTGGGAGATGTTGGAATTAATTTAATTAATTACAATAATATATGGACTTATATGTGATATAAATATATATTGAGTAATGGACTGTCAATTATAAAATTAGACCCGTTACGAAGTGATCAAATTAAGTATTATTTACGGGTTAAATATGTGTCATGAGGAGTGAGGCCTTTAATGTGTAGAATGCGTATTAATAACTTTATGATTTAGTGATGGTCTAAATTATATAAAGTTATCCGAATAATACAATTATGATATTGGTCCCCGGAGAACACAATTTAATACGACAATATTCTGCAAATAAGAAAATATCCGATATAAATAAGTTCTGATTTTAGAAAATAATTAATTAATTATTCAATTATGTATAAAGGTTCCAGTGGAATTTTTGATCCATGGACACATATGCAGAGGCGCATGAGTTCAAAAGTGTATATGCACCTTTTGAATTAAAGGAGATGCACCATATTGGATAAGACTCTTTGGTATGTACAGATGCATTAATCTGGTATGTACAGATGCATTAATCAAGTACTTACATAATTATAAGCCTCTGTCTAATTCGCGTCTCTCTCTCTTCAAGCGTCAATACACAGTACAGATAATTACTGTGAAAAGGCACTCTCTCTCGTTCGTCCAGAAGAGTGTACAAATGTAAATGTGAAGAGAGAGAATTAAGTAATAAAGCATTAAGGTCAATTCGGTTCAGAACTTGTAATTATCGGATAATTTGTTGCGCACAAGACGTTGTCGTTGTCGTCTCTCTTGCTCTCTCCATCGGACTTGAGAGAGATTACTTGAAAACTAAAGGCTTCCGGTGATCAACGGTGATTGTGTCTCTCTGGAAGATCATAGCTATGGACCGAGGTAATTTAATTTTCAGATTAGGAGTTCTCTAGAAGATCTTAAGTTAATCAAGTTCTTTCACTTAGAGGAAAAATTTTAGCTATCTGCAGTTGTAATTGATGAAATAACAGCAAGTTCATAGAGGATAAATTTCTTCTGAAGTGTAAAGCCCGGATTCCTTTATGAAAGATCTCATTAACTGTTATGTTTTCTGTTTGGTATAACAGTGTGTCATTCCCATTGCCTTTAACAATGTGTCTATTTGGTATTATAATATTTTCTGTTTTCTGTATGTTCTTCCAGAAGTCTGACCACATACGTTGGTTATTTGAATTGTGATATTTAGCCATTACAATCAACTTCCACCAATCATTACAGCTTGGATCTTTTAACCTCCATGACCATCTACACAGTAAGGAGATATTCATCTCTCTAAGGTTAATAACCCCTAAACCCCCAAACTGTTTGGGCCTACACACCTCTATCCAATTAACTAAATGAATTATCTTCCTTTCCCTAGAATCCCAGAGGAAATCTCTTCTGATTCTGTCAATTTTTTTCAAAACTCTTGATGGAATTATGTGAAAGCTCATCATATATAGCGGTAAGGAAATTAACACACTATTAATGTGAGTTACTTTGCCCCCCATTGAAAGCAAAGATCCTTGACAGCCTTGCAATTTCATTGAAAATCTTTCAAGTATTGGATCCCAGTCCTTTTCTCTTAATCTTTCAATTATACAATAATATAATTCATTGTATACAAAATATAAATCATCAATTATTGACTCAATTGCAAAAATCTATTTTTGATTCTAGAACACACATATATGTCTTGAATTACAACGTAAAAAAGATATGCCAATGAACAGATCCATTATCGAAGGAGAATGGAGATAATCACATAAAGAGAAGAGTCGTGAATATGTCTTTTCATATTCTAGGCTTTGTTCCCATCATTGAACAGATTGCTCGAGAGTTCGTTCAAAGTTCTGTTGTGTGTGAGGTCGTGTAATAATCGTCTGTAACTACATCCTGAAGCCGGTTGTTAGGCATGTTCGAGGAGTTCTAAACGACGTCCTCTAACCATACGTTCGGATAATTGTTCAAGTATTAATTATTAGTATGTTTAACGCCCTTTTGTGCTTGTTAGGCTTTAATAGAAAAATGTTTGTTGAATCATCATTAAAATGACCTATCAATAATATATATGAAATATTTGATCAGTTAGTTTTAACACGAAAGAATTTAAAAATATTTAATTAACGATAAGTTCTATGAACATTAATATGACATCAAAGTCAGTGCCTATAGTTACACATATAAAGTCCAAATTAAAAACGGCCCAAACAAATGAAGTTATCTGATTCTATAGGCCTGACTTTGATTGAATGCACTTACTAATCAGGCCCGCATGTATTAATTAATAGGCCCGACTGATTTTATGTGCCTTAATTTCCCCTTTGCGAATATTTAGTGGGCTTTAGGCCCAGGTAAGTCTCATCATCTATTAACCAAGCCCACACAAACACAACACTTACACCACACAGATTCAGAATCAAAGGAGCGAGAGAGAGAGGAGGCGCTCTCAACTCTGAACTGGGAAATGGGGAACGCTCAACCTCCAGCGACCAACCAACGCTTTCTCACGGCGAGCAGGTATTAATTAGTAATTACCATCCTGCCTTCAATTTTTCTCTAATTAATTTGGTATTTTCATGCACCTAAAATTCTGAAAGAAGTCATTTTGTTATTTGAAACAATCGTAAGGGCCTTTTCCAAAGAAGAGCTTGAGGATCTGCGCTCGCTTTTCGTTTCTCTTGCCTCACAGTCTCAAACCGATGGCAAGTTCATCTCTCAATCTGTTTTCCAGGTATCTCTATCTCTCTCCAGTAGTTACTCACAATGGAGGTATCAATTGTGCATTGTCATGAACTTATGATACCTCATCATATTTTTTTTCTGTTACCAGCACATTCCCTGGTATTTGTTCATAATTTATACTTCGATTTTATTATAATAGTGGACTTCAATTTGATTAGGCGTACTATGGAATTCACGGGGCACTGGCAGCAAGGTTGTTTCAATTAGTTACACAAGAAAGAAATGATGGCATTCTTACATTCGAAGATCTTATAATCACTAAAGTTTGCGACTTCTCATCTCATCTCATTTTTTTATATTTTTTTTGTTTCTTTTATGACTTCTATATCTTGCAATTGAACATATCTTGTCTTCTTTTGTAATATAATGTCAGGCTACTTATGGGAGGGGAACTCGAGATGAAATTGAGGAGTTCATATTCCGGCTTTGTGATGTTAATGGAGATGGTGCCTTAGGAAGGTATGTAGCTCAAGTCTCAGCCAAAGTCACCATACAACAACAGCAACAAACTCTTTGTTTCCAAATAAATTGGCTAGACTACAAATGAAATCCAATTTGAATTTTTTTCAATATAAATAATAATATAATAAATGATAAAATAATAGTAAAAATAGAAGTATAGTAATGATAATAATAAAATAATACACTATTTTACAAATTATAGACTAGCGTTCTACGTCGTTAATCCTCGACTAAAGTCGTACAACTATACCACTACTTCTAAAATTTAGTCTATCACGACGATTTTGATACGTGGATGCTGACTTTCATGCTCTCTTATCTGACCACAACTCTTTGGATACATTATATGCCTTTAAGTCTCTTTTTACAGCTTCGTCTCATTTCAATTTCGGTCGACCCCTACCTCTTCACATGTTTTCGGCGCGCCTTAAAACTGCACTACGTACCGGTGCATCATAAGGCCTCCGTTGGATGTCCATATCATCTCAAACGATGTTGAACAAGTTTCTCTTCAATCAGTGCAACACCGACCTTGTCAGATATATCGTCATTTCTAATGTGACCCCTTCTTGTATGCACACCACAGTACATACGTATCTCTGTCACGCTTATCTTTTGAATGTGGTGCCCTTTAGTAGCTCAACATTATACTCCATAAAACATTGCAGGTCTAATCGTCATCTTATAGAACTTTCCTTTTAACCTTTGTAAGATCTTTTATCGCATAGGATACCAAATGCTTGTCGTCATTTTATTCAACTCGCTCTTATTTTATGACTAAAATCTTCATCAATCTCGCCATCACTTTGTAGCATCGACTCCAAATATCGAAATGTGTTTCTTCTAAGCACTACTTGTCCATCTAAACTAACATATTCATCTTTTGGTCGAATGCCGCTGAACTCGCACTTCATATACTCGGTCTTAGTCCTATTAAGTTTAAAACGTTTCGATTCTAAAATCTTCCTCCACAAGTCTAATTTTCTACCAACTCCTATCTTATTTTCGTCAATTAGAATCACATCGTCCGCAAACAGCATGCACTAAGATATCCTTGTATATTTTTCGTTATCTTATCGATCACTAAGGCAAAGATGTAAGGGCTCAAGACTGACCCTTGATGTAATTTTATCTTAGTGAGAAAGTCATCCATCTCGCTGTCACATGCTCTGACATTAGTTATAACGTTATTGTACATATCCTTTATAAGATTGACGTACTTTGTTGGAACTTTCTTCTTTTCAAGTGCCCACTATATGACCTTCCTTGATACTTTGTCATATGCTTTCTCCAAGTCGATAAATATCATGTGTAGATTCTTCTTCTGCTCTCTATATCTCTCTATCAATTGTCCTGTCAAGAAAATCGTCTCCATAGTCGTTCATTCGAGCATAAAACCAAATTGGTTTCTCGTAATGCTTGTCATCTTTCTTAAACGATGATCAATCACTATCTCCCAAAGCTTCATTATATGGCTTATAAGCTTGATTCATTTATAATTAGGACAACTTTGAATATCTCATTTATTCTTAAAGATAGGTACTAATATACTTCTCCTCCACTCGTCCGACATTTTTTTTGACCGAAAGATTTTGTTGAACAACTTAGTTAGCCATACTACCCCTGGCTCCAAGGTATCTCCAGAACTCGATCAGGATGTTATAAGACACTAAAATCTTATATATTTTCATTCTTTTTAAAGCTTTTTTCACCTCCGCCTCTTGAATTCTTCGAACGAATCGCCTGTTGGTGTCATCAAAAGAGTCATCTAGCTCGATCATAGTGCTTTGATTCTCTCCCTTGAACAACTTGTCGAAGTATTCTCTTCATTTGTTCTTAATTTCGTCATCTTTCACCAAAAGTCTATTTATCTCGTCCTTGATGCATTTGACTTGCCTGAAATCTCTCGTCTTTCTCTCGCGGAGTTTGGCAATCTTATAGACGCTATTTTTGTCTTCCTTCATACCTAACTTATGATATATATCCTCATAAGTTCGACTCCTTGCTTCTCTCACGGCTTTCTTTGCGTTCTTTTTTGTCATTTTATACTTTTGTACGTTGTCTTCACTTTTGTCACGATGCAAACATTTGTAGCAGTTTTTCTTCTCCTTGATAGCTTTTTGGACGTTCTCGTTTCAGCACCTAGTGTCTATGGGTTCGCGTCTATTTCTCTTAGTCACTCCTAATACCTCTGTAACTACCTTTTGAATACGAGTTGCCATCTTTTTCCACATGTTATTAGCGTCGTAATCGTCTTTGTTAAAGGTTCCTTCTTCGATCATCTTGTTCTTAAAGACCTGTTGGGCATCTCCTTTGAGTTTCCACCATCTCATTGTAGATATTTTGACGTATTTGTCCTGTAGAGCGCGTATTCGAAAGCGAAAATCCGAGACCACAAGCTTGTGTTGTTGGATGACACACTTTTCGAGTATAACTTTACAATTTATGCAAGCTCGTTTGGCCTCTCTCCTAGTAAGAACAAAATCGATCTGGCTCGAGTGCTAACTACTACTAAAGATAACTAAATGGGATTCTCCTTTCTAAAAATTATGTTAGCTATCATGAGGTCATATGTGACAGCGAAGTTTAAGATGTTTTCTCCTTCTTAATTTCTATCATCATATCCAAATCTTTTGTGCACTCTTTCAGAATCTCCACTAGTTGTACCAACATATTGTTGAAGTCTCCTCCTAAAAAAGCTCTCCTTGCTAGGCACACCTCTAACCATCTCTTCTAGATCTTTTCAGAATTGTTTTTTGACGTTCTCGCACAAACCTATCCGGGGCATACGCACTAATCACTAGGATAAGCCAATCTCCCGTCTCATGTAGCTTAAATTTGAATTGAATTATTAATCCAAGTAAGAAGATGTTTCATAACACTGCCTATGTAGTCTTTTATTTAGCCTAACCCAAGTCAGGAAAACGAGGAAGTTGTGATAAGTTTGACGAGCCAACGTGAAAATACAGTCATTCTCGCGGAAAATGAAATCCAATCTAATTTCATGGCTCCAATTTGGGTTGCATCACTAGTCTAACCAACTTGTTTGGACCTAAAGGCTTTGTTGTTGCTGTTGTTGTTGTTGAAGGTGTTACCTAATTCATTTGGCAAAAACAGCACTTACAGAATTGAGCCGGTCACATGTATCTGTCAGGCAGGCCAGATATCGACAATGGTAGCAATAACCAAGTATTATTCTAATAATTTTTGCACTGAATATACTAAAATGTTAGAGGTGTAATTGACTAATTACGGCTTCCAGAATCACAATGCAAAACCAATTTGCTGTCATTAATAGAGGTGTAATTAAGGCACCAGAAGAGGTTGAGGCACCAAAAGAGTTATAAAATCAAATTATTGGACTAATTATATTATTGAGATATCTAATTTGTTTGACCTAAAAAATTATCATTGTGTAAGGAAAAAAAAGGTAAAGAGATTGCAATAAATTCCAGGTTTTCTACGAATTTGATGAATCAAAGATAAGATTCAAACATGAAACACTACTGTCAGTAGAATAATTGCGTCAGCCACTTTGAGAACAGCAAGAAACTACATTTGTGCAAAGCACGTGCATGGAAGTGAGCCATTGGATGAACATTACAGAAAATTTGTACAATTTGCGCATTTTGAGCAAAATAGGCTTTGCAAAATGCTGTGGCAGTTTTCTGCTGACGAATGAGTAAGACCAGAAAGAAGAGAAAAGTCACTTCAATCGACTTTATTTTGTTTTATTTATTTTAAGATGAATTTTCCTTGAGCCATTGAAGTCAAGATTACTCCGTTCTTGCTGAAAGTTGGAGAAACAGCATTGCAATTAGGGGTGCAACCGGATCAGATATTTATCCGATTATCCGGATCCGGATCCGAATTTTCACGGATATCGGACATTCACCTGTTTTCCTATTTATCACTTTTTATTTGTCAGCTACAATTATATATATGTGAGCAAAAACTGCATAATTGTCCCCTTTCAATCAATTTATATACATTTATGCAAATTTGTATATAAACAATTGAACTTTTTAATAGCTGACATTTACGTGTATTTTGTAGGCATTGTAGCTGACAAATAAAAAGGGGGACAAAGTGGGGGATATCAAGTTGTACTCAATTGATTATTAATTATCCATATACTTGATATAAATCATGAGGAGATCTATTAACATCCAGCCGCACTCTCTTGCATCAAGTAATAAAAATAACAGAATGTTTCTATAAAAACTAAAACAACGAAATTTTTTCTTTTTACAAGGGTATGATTTAATCCATATAAAAAGCTCAAGAAAGATTTGTCCAATTCTCAGTTAACTGTCTAGTGCTTTGTTTATATCTACGGATAACTCAGAGGGATGTAAGCCATCTTTCAGAGACTGTAAATGTTTGGTGTTCTTTTCATGCAAAGTAGGGATGCTCAGAAGTTTCATATTCTGTAGTTACATTGTTCCAGGGATGACCTTCAATCTATTCTAGAATCCATCGAGCAAACCATTTTTACTGATGAAGCTAAAGAAACTGGCTCAGGCATACAAAACAGAAGGATGGAAGTGTTTCTCAATTCGGCGACATTTTCGAACTCAAAACAAACCATGTCACTAAAGGATTTGAAAAATTGGTGTAGCCTTGTTCCTTCTGTCAGGAAGTATCTTGGAAGTCTGTTAATGCCCCCTGAATTAGGTTAAAGTTGAAACATCTTTCTCTTTGTTTACTTTTCGGCTTTTGGCAAAATGTTGGCACACTGTGACAATCTGATGGAGAATCTTGTGTACGAGTACCTAGAAGGCTTGAAAACATGCATATCCACGTAACACAAAATATTTCATATGCCTCTCTATAAAAATGCATGTCCTCAAACATGAATGCATCCAACTTTCCTAACTTCATGCAAAATTCTAAGGAAATCTGGATTTTGATGAAAATATTGCACCTATCTCATTTTGTAGGGGTTATGTGAAGTTCTCAGTACCTTAAGCGTAGACAAGAGTACAAGATATTTTTGTTCGTAGATAAATCAATATTTCTGGCAATTTGATAAGATGGAACTATGCTAGTGGTATTTGTAATGCTAAGGCTTTGTAAGGTCCTAATTCAACTTGATAACCCAAAATAAATTTTCTTTATTTTTTTAACTTGTTAGGGAGGCCAGGATTTCAACTGCCCAAACTAGAGTATCCTTCTGATGTAGATCCTAACTTGCTTATTTTGAAAAAAGAATTTGCATGGCACGTCGGAGGTGCTCTTACTCTACAAGGGGCTGAAAACTGGAGGCTCTTGTACCATAGCTCTTTTCACGGCCTTAGCTTCAACACATTCTTAGGAAAAATATCGTGAGTACATACAGATGTAATCTTTTTGTTTACAATTTAATGCGCAAATTACACTAGCATGTTCCATATTGGTCCTTGATTCAGGTAGCAGCACATTGTAGACTTGTAGTGATTGTTTATCACTTCTTTGATGGCTTTATCTACAATTAATTGCCAGCTTAGGTAAGCTTAGGCTTATCATGGTTAGAATTAAGTGATAATTTCATGTTTCAGGATTAACCAACAAAATTTGGACTAGTACTTGGTGGTTTCAGATTGATAAATAACACTTAATTCAGTCTTAATTTAGGAGAATGTGATTTTATGTGAAACATTTTTCAGAGATGGAGAGGGGCCCACTGTTCTAGTAATTAGAGATAAAGACGGCTGTATATATGGAGGATATGCATCTCAACCGTGGGAAAAGCACAGTGATTTTTATGGTGACATGAAATCTTTTCTTTTCCAATTTTACCCTCAAGCCTCCATCTTTAGGCCTACTGGTGTAAACTCGAATATTCAATGGGTATGCTTTACATACTTCTACTTTAATTAGCGCTTGTTTGATTTGTTAAGTTGGGACAATTGACACTTCAAATCATTGATGGTTACTTCAAACTTGACATATGAGAAATTAATTGAGTGATGACTGATGACCACATCTTGCTCACACACGAAAAATTGCAGAACCTATTGTATTATGAAATACAATGTCTAACCAAAGTACCAAACTAATTCCTTTTTCATAATTTTCTAGTGCGGTGTTGGCTTCAGTTCTGACAGCATCCCTAATGGAATAGGGTTTGGTGGAAAACCCAACCATTTTGGGCTTTACCTCTCCGCAAATTTTGATGGGGGTCACACATTTTCGTGCACCACTTTCAACAGCCCCTCACTTTCCAAGACAAATAACATAGCACTAGATGTGATAGAGTGTTGGGGTATTCAGTTAGAAACAGGGGCAGAAAATGGAGACACCAGGCCAGGGGCAGTTAAGGGAACAGTGCTTGAGAGGTTTAAGGAAGACCGCAACATGCTCAAATTAGTTGGCTTGGCTAACTCCAGTGATTAGAGTTGGTTTGTTTACATTGTATTTGATAAAACTGGAAGAATTTATAGTCATCTTCATATAAATAGTAAATTTGTGTATATAACATTAAAGTTCTGAGATGTATACTTATTATGTAAGAGACCCGTTTCATTGGAAATTGGCAGTTTACTAGGAAAAGTCTCTTTTTTTTAAAAAAAAAAGTTATTTACAAATTGACATTCTAAAATTTGATAAATCATAAGAATTTGAGTATGGGATGCCATGGCTATTAAGGATGATAATGATCAAGATTGAAGATGCAAGAAAGGAGATAATAGTGTTCTGATAGAAGTTTGCTTATATTGGTTTGTTGAAAGTTTGAAACTGTGGTTATGTTTCATGGATGCAAAATATGGTTTTTGTTATTACTTTGTTTAGCTTATATTTTATCTAAGTACCAAGTACGAGTTGATTTTTAATTCTAAAAGAAGATGCAAATTTTCATGGGTACTGGGATTGTGGTATCTAGACTCGATCGTTCCTATCTTCAAAACAAGAAAAAAAGACTGAACTCAATTCAAACTATCTAAAATTTTCTCCTCTCTTAAACTTGTTGCAATAGTATATTAATAATTATATGGTCCGTAAGAAACAAATGTTGAGATATAAATTTCATGTCATCATTCTTGGTAACTAATTATTGCAATTCTTTTGCATCATAGCTAAAGGGAGAAGAAACCTTACCAGTTACCACTATCAAACAATGTCAGAACAGTTCCTGGAACAAAAAAAACATAATCTTTTAACTATACATAGCAGAAGTGCAGAACAAAAATCCTTGGCTCTTTTCGCGGAAGCAAAATAGTTGGATGTCACTGGCACGAGAATCAGGTGTCACCTGAAACAAAACAAAAAAGATGATGAGATATAAAGAGAAACATGGTAATGTTATGTCATATGTGTCATGTGTGACCTCTCTTGGTTGGTCAGATTCAGATAGTCCCCACCTATGGCTATGATATCATTGATATCACATTTTTGCAACCAACCATTTACCATTATTGGCCTCTTCTGTGCAGCCCTGTTTGCGCACGCTTATGCCTCGGTTGTATTTGTGTCCAGTTCCAAACTCCAGTTCATCTCCAGTTGAGCCTGAATAATGGCTGACTTAGTTGCAAGTTACCACTGCCTCTTGTCTAGTGTACATGTCTGTAGTAAATGGAACTACCAACTAATAGTTCTCAAAATTTCTGATGTTATAGCATGACCAACCAACACCCTCAAAATAGAATAAAATAAAAAGAAACCACTGAGGATCAAAGACACTTTGTATCTTAATAGCAAAAAAGAAAGAAAGAAAGAAAGAAGGAAGATGTATAATGTAAAAAGAGAAATGAAGAAAGGAGCTTGACCCGGGGGACCTAGTTAGAGGTGCACAAAAAATTCGTGACTCGTTCGTGTTCGACTCGCTAACAATTTGTTCGTTAACAACTCGTAAGTTAACAACTCGTAAATAAACGAGACGATCTCGAGCTCTGGCCAGCTTGGCTCGAAGAGGTACCGATACCCTAACCAATTAATCTGGACTGTCGATTAATATGTCTCTCAATCCCATCCATCCAGTTACACCTCTTAAAACCTACAATTTTCTCCTGTCCTAATTCCTAAACCTAACGACTCTCACTATCTCTCTCTCTCTCTAGTGTCACACAGGCGACGACGCCTCGCTCAACTCTATCTCTCCGTTCAGGGCTCCAGGCACAGCCAAACAGGCGACGACGCCAGGGAGCTCTTTCCTCTCTTCTTCTCTTCGTGAAATCGTGAGTCATAGGTAGCTACTCTTGCTTATCCATCGTTGCGCCCCTCGGGAAAGAACTACAAGCAGACAGGTATTTTGAAGAGAATAGGTAGCTACTCTTGCTCTATCCTACCTCTTTACTTTTATCTTTTTGCTTCCCGTGTATCGAATGTCGATGACAAATGTCAGTGAACTTGGGAATTCTCTAAGCTTTAGGTAATCATCATTCGAAGCCCCCTACAGGCGGATGACAGTCACAGAGGCACAGGCACAGTCACAGAGGCATAGGCAGACGACAGTCAGCCCCTCAACTCCACAGGATAATTGTCGCACTAGCCTCGCAACAAAGGTACAATCTGTTGGAATTATTATCAACATTTGCAATTTCGTTGTGATTAGATCATTAGAAGCAATTTCTATAATATAGCTCACTGGTATAGTGGTATAGTCAGGAGCGGATCCAGGATTTTCGTCAGGGGAGGGCAAGATTTATAAATTTTTTCCAGGGGAGGGCACAATAACACAGATTTTCAAATATACATGGTTATTTTGCAAAAAAAATTGACAAATCGCACAAATACATTAAATTATTTTGTAAATTTTTTTTCCAGGGTGGGGCACTTGCCCCCACCCTGGAACTTACTGCATCCGCCCCTGGGTATAGTTTGACTGATACGGTGCTCTATGATTAGGAGCAATTTCTATAATCGTTCAGATTTACTTTCTAAAATATAGCTCACTGGTATAGTCTGGAATTATTATCATTTATCAACATGTGTTGTACCAGTGAATTCAGTTTGCCTTGCAAGGTTGTTGTGAATTAAATAAGAAGTGAATTCAGTTTGTCTTGCAAGGTTGCTGGTACTTGCAAGGATGTTGTGAATTAAATAAGAAGTGAATTTAGTTTGCCTTGCAAGGTTGTTGTGAATTAAATAAGAAGTGAATTCAGTTTTTCTTGCAAGGTTGCTGGTACTTGCAATTATTATCATTTATTTTAGTTTGCCTTGCTGATGACTGTTATTTAACTTTAAAATTTCTTCACAGTAGTGAGCAACCATGTCATAATCATCAACTGTTGCTGCTACGACTAATGGCGAAGAAGTGAATTCAGGTGAAGCTACAACTAAAAGTGAAAGTGAAGATAGCGAGAAAGCGACAGAGCAACAAAATAATGAAAAATCGACTCAAACTCCTAGTCTCAGTCCTACTCCTAGTTCGGGAGAGAGTGCACCAAGTTCAAAAAAAATGAAAAAAGACGTCTGAAATCTGGCAACACTTCATCCCAGCCGATCAAAGTGGGAGAGTTCAGTGCATGTATTGTCGTGCCTTCTACAAGGCAGTCCAAGGCAGTACCACTTCACAAATGTTGCGCCACCTTAAAAGTTGTGGTCTGTACAAGCGTGCTCAAGGTAAAACTTCAGATTTAATAACCATTAATGAAATTGAGAAAGCCGGTCAGGTTTGGATGAATGGAAAGTGGGATCCAATAAAAGATAGAGAGTTCCAATCTAGGATGATCGTAGGTCATGAGTTGCCATTCATGTTTATCAAATACCAACTTTTTGTGCAATACATGAAGTATAACAATCCTCTTTAGCAAAAAGTCAATAGAACGATCATTAAAAAGGAGTACATGAAAGTGGTTGAGAGTGAAAGAGATAAGTTGAAAAAGGTTTTTAAAAATATTGATAGGGTATCTCTTACATCTGATTGTTGGAGTTCAAACCGAACTGTTGGTTACATGAGCATAACAACACATTACATTGATGCTGATTGGAACTTGCAAAAAAGGATAATTACCTTTACTGATCTTTCACCACCTCATAGTAGTGGGGTTATTTTTTATGCAATTTCGATAGCAATTAGGAAATGGGGTATTGAGGACAAAATTGGGACAATCACACTAGACAATGCCTCTAATAATGACAAGGCAGCGGGTCTTCTAAAGTTGAGCTTTGAGTCACGTGATCAATTGCATTTTTTAGGATATTTTTTTAATATTAGATGTTGTGCTCATATCTTGAACTTGGTTGTTCAAGATGGTCTTAGCACAATTGAGAATTGCATTCACAATATTAGGGAAGGGGTGAAATATCTTAAAAAATCAGAGGCTCGGCTTGTAAAATTTGGGGAAATGGCCACTCAATTAGGCATATGCACTAAACGATCATTGTGCTTGGATGTGAAAACGAGATGGAACTCGACACATCGCATGCTTGATGTGGCTATTCATTATAGGAAGATCTTTGTGGGTTATGCTCTAAGAGATTCTAATTTTGAATGGCTGCCCGATGAGGTTGAGTGGGAAAAGGCCAAAAAAGTTTGCAAGTTGCTTGGAGTTTTTAATGATGCCACAAAGTTTGTTTTTGAGAGATTGTATGGCGAGTTTGAGAAAGAAAGCCGTATTGAGGAAGTGATAGAAAAATTGCAGTATCTTTTTTACATGTATGCAAAGAAGTACATTGCTTATTCAGCAAGTAATACACTTGTTTATTTATCAAATTCTGTTTATTTTATTTCACTTATGTTTGTGCTAATTCAATTTTTTATCATATAGAATCTGATTCGGGTCCTTCCAACTCCTCAGCTACTGTTGAGCAGCCTCAAAATAACTTTTGGCGCTATTTAGAGACCACATATAGTAATGAACAACCCAATAGATCTGGATAGTTATCTAAAAGAGTCGGGTTTTCGACATAGAGGTCCAAGTTCATTTGATGTTTTACAATGGTGGAAAATAAATGCGGTAAGATATCCAATTTTAAGCAAACTAGCACGAGATATTCTTTGTATTCTGATTGCAATAGTTGCTTCTGAGTTCGCTTTTAGTGCTGGTGGTCGTGTACTAGACAATTACAGAAGTTCTCTTAAAGAGAGTGTAGCTGAGCAATTGATTTGTGAAGGGGATTGGATAAGAGAAAATACGAGAGCTGAGATTCGAACATTAGAAGTAAGTGCACATTCCAATTTATTCAATTTAATTTCAATTTATGTTACAGACTTCTTCATTATGTATTTATTTTATTAACTTTTTCAGCAAGCTGCAAAGGTAGAGGAAGATTTAGAAGTGCTCATATCAATGGTCGACTTAACGATCAATTAAAGATTAGTTCTCTATATTGCTTTGAGCAAAGTTGTAGCTTTCTTCCTAAATCCAAAGCATAGAAGAGCATTTACTCTTATTAGATTTCTGAAATAATTTTATGTTTAAAGCACTTCATTTATTTGTATTGCTACATCACTTTGAGCATTAGTGCATTATTGGTACCATTTCAGTTTTTGGTACCATTTCAGTTTCTGCTACCATTTCAGCATTCCCCTATGGTCTATTCTATTTATGTTTTGATAACATGGTTATTTTATTTATATGGCAGAAATAAAAGCCTGGTGCATTTATTGTTGAGGTCTTGAGAGTTGAGGCGTTGTCGCGTTGGTATTTTTTGAGCTAGAAGTCTAGAAATGGAAGACTTTATTTTGGTTGTTTGGTATTATTAATCTAGATTTTCTTTTGGTAATGTATGTTGCATTGTTGCTTTTTGGTTGTTGTTTAATGTTTATGAACTGTAATTTATGAGATTCTGTAACCAGCTATACTTGTTGTTAAATTTTATTTCTTATGAGAATTTATTTTATCACATTTGTATGTTAATTATAGACTATATATATTGCAAATTTACACAGGCAACAAGTTTTGAATTAACTACTTAATAACAGGCTAACAACTTGTGTATATTCGAGCTAAACGCGACCTAAACGAGCTATAAACGAGTTGTCAGCTTGATACGAGTTGCAGCTTGATAACAACTTCATTTAAAGTGATCTCGAGTTAAACGAGACAAGACGAGATAGCTTGGTTTTAAACGAGATGAACTTGAACCTTGATTTGAGCTCGTGACCTAGTGACAATACGAGCTAGTTCGGCCCGCCAGTATCACGAGACGATCTCGAATCTCGATCAACTCGCTCGGGTTCGTCTCGTTTACAACCCTAGACCTGGTTAAAGAATAGGTATAACGGAAACATGGGGCAACAAAAAGAGGCCGTGATGAGACCAATATTTGATTTGGTGGCCCCTCAGTTATGGTGCACGCCAGGCACCAGCTACACCTACGAAGTGCAATCAAACACGAAACGATCAGCTTATTTGACTCTAAGGGGTTTCCAGTATATTTGGTGTCCCCTTAATTACAAAATGTCCTCTTGCACGTTTTACGAACGTAAGGAATTTCTCTTGCATCTTACGTTTCTTTTAACAATTTTTTCTTGAGTTTACGTTTGCGTTTAGTTAAATGTAAGAAACGTTAAAAATGTTTGATTTCTTTTTTAATGTTTAATGTGGTAACTAATGATGCACAAAAAAGCCAAAAAAAATGATGGGAAAAACCCTGAAAATAGAAAAATTACATACAAACCCACAATATCATAGAAGAGACGCTGACAGAGACGATGAGTATTGTAGAAGACGACGAAATAAAAATACACTATAAAATCTATGATGAACTGAAAAAGCTTTATAAGTCTAAAATGCACCATATCAGCATTTATTTAATTACTACTTGTAACTTTATTCTTCGAAAAGATCGATATTTTAATTATTTTATTATTTACAACTTTTCAAAACGCTTAACGCTTAAAGAATATGAATCTGCGATGATTTACTAACTTATATAAGCATGATTTTATATACTTTATATAAATATGACTAAAAAAACATCTAAAACAAAACGTAATAAATCACTTGCGTTTACGTTGTGTTTAACTAAACTCAATGAAAATCAGTCCTACACAAGGTAGGGACAAATAAATACTGGGACCACGTTGATTAAATGGGCCGGGCTTTTGTCAGGTTTAACCGGGCCTACATTCTCTAGCCTTTTCTTATCTTTTAATTTTTTTTTTGTTTCATTGTCACAGCTACTGAAGTACTATTGTACCCTTTTGCGTATCACTCCAAAATTTACTTGATTTTGAAACTAAGTCCAACGATTTAGTACTTGTAATCGTTTGCTGTATTTAGTTTTGGTAGTTTGTTTAGAAAAAGGTTGGTCTTTGTTTTTAATTTTTTTTTTTGTAAATTCTAACTAGTGTTTGGTTTCAAATAAATATGTGACCTCTCATATTTTAGTTGTTGCCTTTTGGTGTATGTGTTGAATTAATTGTAAATTTGTAATGCATACAACTATACAAGAAAAAAAATACATCAGTACAAATTTGCAGCTGATTATGAGAAGAGAATAAAAAAAGACAATTTATGCATTCTTCTAAACAAGAGTGTTTTTTGAGAGGGTTCATAATTATTATTACAGAGATTTAGGTTAAACTTTGTTACGTACAAGGTGCACATTTCTTGCTTTTAAGATTATATTATATTATGAGCAAGACTAAAATAATATGCATAGTACATCTCATTTCGTACTATGCGGTCATTTATACTTAATTTGGTCATTAAATTGATATTTAAGTTGCTCAATAAATTATTCATATCAAAATCTTGTAGGAAATCAAATTTCTTAATTTTTAGAGCTTTCTTGCTATTTTTTAAATATTTTTTTAAAAACAGTCCAGAAATAACACTTTTGTAGTATTAAATCTGAACTGTTTTTAAAAAATATTTAAAAAATAGAAAGAAAGCTCTAAAAATCACGAAATTTGATTTCCTACAATATTTTCATATGAAGAATTTATTGAGCAACTCAAATCTCAATTTATTGACCTATATATAAATACATAATACGAAATAAGGTGTACTATGCATATTATTTTAGTCTTGCTCTTATATTATATAACCTCGTTGTTCACAAAAAAAAAGTTATATTAGGCCTAATTTTGGGTGAAGGTTCTAAATAATGAGAATCATCCATCTTTTATTAATTTCAATATCTATGATTTTATATAAATAATTGAAAAAAAAGAAGTCCAATTTTTTATTTGCTGCCGACAGCCGAGCAATTAGGGTTAAAACCAGGTTATTTTTCTCCTTTTCCTTTTTTCTTTTTCTATTTGAATTCTTTTTTTCCTTTTTTTGTGAAAACAAGTTCATGCATCCTAACCAATTATACATCACCTTCCCTTTTTCATTATTTTTGTGAGATTCTAGAAATAAAAAATAAAATTAAACAGGGTACATCTAACACTTGCATAAATTAGTCCAGTCCTATTTAGTATAGTAGTAAGTCACGAAATTTTTATGAGAAAGATCTGAAGTTCAAGCTTCGTTAGAACTACTTTTAAAAAAAAAGTTTCTATTTATTTTCTAATTTGTTTGTTGATATATTGTAAGTCTAAAGAGAATAAATAAAAAAAGCACTTGCATAAATTGGGATGGATATTCCAAACAAATATTTATTTGACCAAGGACCAAGGTTGAATTCTTGCATCCAATATTCAATATAATAACAAATATTTTGTTGTTTGAATGATAATTTTTTTCTTTAAAATGCGAGCTTGTATATATTTATCATATTTTAAATTGATCACGTATTTATTTTATGTTAAATGCTTAAATTACTTCAAATTATTTTAAATTGAACTCTGATAGAGCTAAATGACTAACCAAATAATTTGAGTTTCCAAGCATGTAAAAAATCACACTAGTTTAACTAATTCAAGTGAGAACATGTCACTAAACTAGCAACAAATTAAGACAATATATATTCTTCTTATCCGAGGCAGCATTTTTTTAAATTCGAATGAAATTATTTTACGAATATTTTAATTAAAAAAGGATCCAGTATTACAGTAGCTAAATTTGTAGTCAAAGCGCTTGTATAAATTAACCAATATAACGCATAATATGATATAAAATCTAAACTAAATTATCCTTCTAATTAATCATCAAATTGAATTTTGCGAAATTAATCATGCTTCTGCACCGACTAATGTGCTTAAATCAATTACAAATATGTGATGCATAATCGGAGCCACATGCACTCAGAAGTGCAATTGAACTTCCTAAAAAAAAAATATTCAAAAATGATTATATATATTACATTTTTTTTCAAAAATGATTATATATATTACATTTTTTTCAAAAATGATCATGTATTTGAAAAAATTTAGTACAAATAATCACATAAAATAATTTTTTTTAAGAATAAGTATCATTTCGAACTCTTCGAAAAAAAATCATAAATCTTGAATTCCATGATGAGAATCCTGAATCGGCTCCTGTACATAATAACACGTACATTCACTAGGAGGTCTACAAGTGTCCATGCAAGTGATGATAAAGAAATGGGGAAGATGGTGGGTTGAATGATAGATGCTTGAAATTTATAATTGAAGAGCACAAACGCACATGAAAAGAAACACACGCTCAAACCAGCATGCAACTATTTAATTGGTTAGAAAATACATATGGCTAAGCAATGTACACGATATAAAAACGCCAATTTATGTGATTGGCAACAGCCTTATCTTGCCTCCCTTGATTTCATATGTATTCTATTTTCCCAATCTTATTGGAAAATGGTGCAGATATCATACCAAATTATATCTCAATTGACATAATATACATATAAAATTAGATTGGAACTTGAACAAAGACTATTTGATTCGCATTATATTCTCTTTTTATCTATTTGTTTGATTCGCATTATATTCGACAAGACTAAAATAAATAAATAAAGTTTCGTTAAATCGGATATAAATATGAATAAATTTGATTTTTTTTGTTTGTTTATCAAACATGTAAGAATATAAAGAAAGTACATGTTCTCTTATAAAAATTTTGTACAATAAAATTTATTATACTTCTTTCAAAGAATTATTATTCAACATGATGGTACTCTGTCTATGAATTCGTATTATTATTATTATTTATTCATATTCTATTTATCATGGTACAAAAATTATTTATAAATATTCAACAATATGTTATTGAAAAGTATGATGCAACATTTCACTTTTTTATTTATTTCTTGTTTTTAGTGGAAAAATCGAACAAGAGATCGATTTAATTTTTAATTTGATTTCTTTTAGAAAAAATTGAGTTGAAATCAATTATGTATTTGCAAATCTATTTTTATAATTATATAGAGGCATTTTTATTTAAATAAACGAGGTTTAATGGTTTATTATATAATTATTATAGGTTTTGTCTTATACTCGTTCGTTACGTTGTAATTATAACTAGCAAAAATAGTATACATATAAGTCAAAATTTAAACAAATAAGAATAAATTCGAGTAAAACTAATTTCAAACAAATATAAATATAAAAATACCTCCACTAATTCGTACAGTATCCATTGACAATCTTACAAATGAGAAGAGAATAATATCTTCTTACTGTAGAAAGATTCTTGTGTTGGGATTTTATGTCCTTTGATTGTGTTTTAAATTAATTAATTGCATATTATGTATCTTCTTACCAAGTTGTCTACTTTTTATTGTTTAAGAAAAGTTGTACTAAAGCATGCTTAGCTTTATGGGTAATTTCAGTGTTTGTTCTTTAAAAGAAACTTCAGCCACAACTTCCTCACCAGGTATGTGGCAAATCGGGTGGGTCGGATGGGTTTGAGTCGGGAAGGATCGAATTAGTCGAGTTATGGATCATCTCGAATCGGGTCGAATCGAATTTGGATTTGTTTGACATCATCAAAATGTCAGGTCGGATCGGGTCGGTTTCTTGAGTCAAGTCGAGTCCTGCCACCTCTAAGAATATTAGAAGCAATTTCCAGTTTACTCCCTGAAAAACTCAAAATAGAAAAAAGATAACATCGTTCTAAAATAGAGAGAGACGAAATTGGCTCTTTATTAGTAATAAATACTTAGAATTTAACTAGTATTATAATAGCAGTATTTTTGTTAAAAAGGGTTAACTTTATGTTTAATACGTATAATCAAAAGATTATTTTATTATACATTAAAGGCAATTATCTATTATTTAAAATAACTAACAATATATATGCAATATATATTAAAAGAAACTAAAGGCTAATATATGGTATTATCATATTATTATGTCCATAAATGCATAAAATATCAAGTCATATTATTAGCTACAAATTAACTTTTATATCCTAATTGGTATATCCATATTAAGTTCAGTTGATTTGATTTTGTTGTTTGGTTAAATTGATTATTTGTTCAATCATATTATATTTATACAAATTAACTAGACAACATTTTGACAAGATAAGTTTAAATTTGATTCGACCAAATCGAACAATGAACAATTTTGTCACGCCAATCAAACAACAAATTCCTTGAGAAAAACCACATGCATCGAACAATTAATATATATCTCGCACAAAAACAAACCTGAAATATAAGAACACGTTTTAAAAGTCTAAATTTAGTATCCTAATTTTTAATAATAAACAAAATCCTTCAGTCTTTTATGCCAACAAGTAAAGTGCAATTTATATTTTATTTAGTTTATTGCCAAGTTTGGTGACATACGATATCATACATTCTCAAACCCTTCATCTCCCCATGGGATTAAACAACGAGGAATATTTTTGAGCGATATATAATTTTTTTTCAGATTTTTGCTCACAGATAATGTGATGTCACTTGTACAAAAAAATGACAAAAATCATTAATTCCAAAGAGACAAAATAATGCTAATTTGATACTTTTGGATTATAGAAGTAGCCAAAGAAGTAGTGCTATTCGGTTAAAGGGTGAAAAAAGTAATGTAAATTTGAAATTCTATGGTTAAAGAAGTAGTGTTATTCGATTAAAGGGGGTGAAAAAATAATGCTAATTTGATGTTATTCTTCATCTTCATAGACTCGTTAACAAATTAAACAGTGCTGACAACACTATTCTTGACCTAATTGATTGTTAACAAAAGGGAAACCGACTAAAAAAGTAACCTGACAATCAAAATGTATGCGAAAACCTCCATATATATATACAACATAATCCTACTGTCAAAGTATAGCTATGAAGAATATTAAAGTATATATAAAACACCTGGAAACCAACCATTTTTCTTGAAAGCAACACGACTCAGGAGAAAAGGCACCAAAAAGTAGAAATAGGTGCATGATTTGGGGATCAGGAGGCTAACAGCAACTAGATATTATTTTCAGAACTAATACTGTGCAAGTTGAAAGTCAGATTAGTAGATTACATTACATTAATTCAATCTGTTGGGATCCTCTATGACAATACTATGCTTCTATATATGTGGTGAAGCACTGTCACACATGGCCTTGCCTTGGCACCATGATTTTTTAGTGAACCACTTTTATTATTTGTTGGTAATTTTGGGTCACTTGTCAGTGATATTTGCACGGATTCTAGTGTCCAAATTCGCCACAAAAGATCCGTTATTTTTATTGTTAGATGATGGTACATGGTAAGCGCTATTCTGATTATAGTACCACTGTACCTGATGTATCCAATTAGCTTGAAAAAATAGTTTAAGAACACTGCCACATGCATCCTTAATTAAAAAGAAAATGTACTTTTTATAAAGAGGTCCCCATGACCCCATATAAGTTCCCTGAATCATAATACATCTCCTTTTTGTGAACGAATGAAGAGAAAAATGAAGCATTCCATTTCAAATGACATGAAGCTAAGTTATCTAACCACCAAATAAATCAACCAAAGTAAGAAGAAGAAATGCCTTGGAAATATTTGATGCGTCATGTACCACATTTTTTATTAGACTAGACAAATATTTATATTTGCAGGATAATAGGATACGTTAAACTCCTCAATTTATAATTCATGAAATATGAAAAAGGCAAGAGAAGTAATAGCAAAAGACAACCGGAAACAGGGACTATCTGAGAAAGGCCTATTATTGAAACTTGCTTCCTGAACTGGTACTGCACAGACTTAAAGACAAATAATGCTTTAACCAAATATTACATATTTACATGATTACATCACGCTACTACAACGGTACAACCTGACTCAAGTGTGTACCAGGTCAGGTATAAAGATCCCATCCTTTCCAGTGCAAATCTAAACTGGAAAGACCATTTTCGTTTAAACATAGTTCTTTTTTCCTCACAAAATAAAAATAAAAACAGTATTTAATATCTTCATGCTTATAGACTTATAGTTAATCATATTTTCTCTCTAGAAAGCTTTCTTATTTAAGTTCGACTATTATACAAAATACTTTATTTCAGCTGAAATGTAAATAGTTTAAAGTATGTTTTTTTATTTAAATTTACATGTTGTGTCCTTACAAGTTTCGTGTTCGGGAGCTAACCAACTTGACACGACACGGTATGTCAACGTGTAGTCGTGCAAAAACACGTTTAGCATGTGTCGTCAGCTTGGCTTCGAATTTTTGAAGTTTATCCAATTTTACTTATTTTTATTCTTAAGGAATATTACATTATTTCGAAAATATTTCTATATTTCAATAATACAGGTAAAAAATTTAAATAGATTTTTTAACAATTTTATTCAATTTTACATTTCAAGTTATTTTCAATTTCTGCAATTTATGTAGAAAAACGATTCAAAACACCTCAATTTCTCAAAATAAAAAAAAGATTAAAAACAACATCTCGTTTTGAATTTGTACAAAAACGATTCAAAACACAATTTCTAACAATATTGTGTTTTTCCCGTGTTTTTCTTTGTGCGCAATATTTTTCTACATTTATGCAAGAGATTTTCACGACAACTTTACCGTTATGCCAATGCTCCCTTCGACTTTAATAGTAATAATATCAATAATAATAATGGTTCAATGAGGATCTTAGGTTGGTCGATTTTAATCCTAAATAGTTATTAATATTGATCTTTGAAAATTTTTTTTGTAAATTTCCTAGGACATATTTCCTCCTGATTTTATGGATTTTCTTCCACCTTGCTTGAATGATTGTTTAGACATTTGGCACTTTGTTTCGACTAAAAAGTACCTAGTTTGAATTTACAATTACAGCACACTTGACTGCATTTGCAAAATAATTACAATTCACGACAGATTTAGTTATACTAATTAAAACGGTGATTTTGTAATGTAATTACTATTGAAGAAATAATATTCAAATACAAGATAGAAATTCTTTAGTTTTTTATGAATTCCGTATTTTTTTTTAATTCAATTTGGTATTTTTTTGTCAGAATTTTACGTATATGAAATTAATTTTATTATTTTTTAGACCTCATTTTATGTCATTTATGAAAAGAGACATACACAAGTTTATATGTAACTAGACCTGAAATTTAAGTTTCGCTCAATCTAATTAGAACTAATAATATATGCATAAAATTTTATACATTATTTTTATAATATTTTATATACATAAAATTTTATGAGTTATAATATGAAAAATATATGAATTATATACATGTGATGTGAAAATAATCATATGAGTTATATACATAATATGATTTATACAAATGTTATACAATATTTTTTTTGAGCTTTCTAGGAGTTGACAACGATGCTCGTTAGAATGAGTTAGAGGAAACCAAGGAGGGGACCGAGGGTTCGTCCGCATGACAAAGAATTTATAGAGGCAGAGTGAGACACAAAATTCTGTGTGAAGAAGGTTAATACATTCAAAAAAGAAGACATGGATCATGGACATAGCTAGTAAGAGTCGCCTCTTTCTGAAATTAATTACAAAATATATCTTGTATTGAAAAATATGTTTATAATTAAAAATTTATTTAAAATGTGCATCATTATATCACTTTCTGAAGAAAAAAAATCTTCTCTCAGAAATTCTAAATATGCCACTGTCAGGAAAAAAGAAAAGAAGAGAGGAAGGAAGAGTAAGGCAGAAATCATCAAAGAAATGCTGATAGCATAAGAGTCATTTATCGATACTAGATTAATCAATCTCGCTTAGATTTTAAAAACACGAGGCAAAAGGGAGAAGCCCATAGTTAAATTTACTATTTATTTTATTGATGGAAATTTACTATTTATTTCTTATAACAATGTATGTTGTTTTATTTCATATAGAATTTAACACCAAATTTAGATAATGGAGCATATAACAACTTAAGATCAAATGTCACATTCATTTAACTCCAATTGAAAATGGCATTTTGAGTGATGAATCATTTGTACTTGATCTTTGCATTGTGATTTCCAATTTTTCAGATGCATAGTGGTAAACTGGTAATGTACATTAGAGAGGTAATTATTGGTCGCAAGTGACTGTATTGATAAACAACACAAGGGAAAAGTCGTGGTAAAAGAAATGAATAATATAGCGAACTGTAACACAGTACTGTGGAGGGGCGCTATCAAAATTTTGGTTATTAGAGTGAAAAGAAAAAAAATGATTGTTCTACAAAAATAAGGATAGAAAATGTATTTTTTTCGTGAAATAATCATGAAAATAGATTCATAAATCAACTCCCCTCACAAAAACATTTTTCGTAGAATACCATGAAAATACTATTTTTCTATGAAGCTAAGCATGAAAATAACTCCACAAAAATAACTTTGTTTGTAGGATCGCTTGTTTTTATTTGCATGGTTAACATGACATAATTTTATGATATTTGCACGGAAATGATTCAAAAGTTATCACATAAATGATTCAAAATTTAACACGTAAATAATTGTATTATCAATATAATTATTATTTATTTGCGCATTTTTAAGAAATATAGGAACATTATTTTAGTCATGATATTATTTATGTCAGTTAATATATTAATCTGTCAGTAGAATCATTATCTGCACAAATTTTATTAACCAATTTTATTTGTCATAATAACAATTACAAACAAGTACCATCAAAATTTATATGTTGTGAGCTGCACAAAATATAAAATAAACATGTATCCAAAATTTGATTATATAATTATACATAATACAAAAAAATGTTCAAAATTTGAAGCCAGTATCAAAACTCCTTGCCATTATCTCCTTGTTCTCCTTTGTTCAAGTACAATATAAAAAAATATATATATTGAAAACAAAGTAAATGCAGAAGAGAGGAAATGAAGAGAAGAGAGAGAGGAAATGAATCACCAATTTGAAGTCGGTACCAAAGCGCTTGTGCCTGAAGATCCACGCACATTTTGCTGAGCTCGTGCTTGATTTTGGAGAAGAGAGGAAATGAAGAGAAATCAAATAAGTGAACCGGGAAGGAAAGGAAGATAAGAGAGAGAGAACTCTATTGAAATTTTGGAGAAGAGAGAGAGTAATTTCTGTTAAGATTTGGAGGAAATTTTCTCGCTAAAAAAATTGTAGTATTTCCGTAGGTAGTATTTTTTAGTGGAAGAGAGAGTAATATTTGGAAAGTTAGATTATTTTTGTTGAAGCAAAGACTATTTTCGTGAGAAAAAATATTTTTCTGTTCACGTAAAACTAATTTTGCTACACAAAAAAATATCTAACTACATTAATAACTAAAATCCTGACGGTGAGTACTGATGTTGGTCATCTCAAATTATACTAAGTATAAAAAACAAATTGAACAGCATATATGCAATTTAAGATCTAAATTAAACACAACAATGACTTGCATTGTCAGTACATCTTCCACCCATAATTTCTGTCCTAAATGCTTGTCGAAGAATTCATTAACCTCAAATAAATGCATTGAATTAACTTATTATATAGGAGCTCGTTTTTTTTTTTTTTTTGTAGAAGTAGAAAACTTTATTTTAATCCCTCAAAAACCAAGTTTTTAATATGGCATACTTTAGGTTTTAAGGTGCTAATAGAAATTCCTAAAAGAATAGATAAAAAATAATGGTTATATATCATTGATCTGAAAAAATGGTATTCATGCCAAATACTCCTTGGAATTAGGGGTGCAAACCAGCCGAGTTCGAGCGACTCGTTTATTAATGAGCTGGCTCGGCTCGTTATTACAAGTGGTCACGAGTTGAAACTCTCAACTCGAGCTGGCTCGTTTGTAGCTTATTTGTAAGAAAAAAATGACAAAATAGTTTAAAAAACATAATAAAATTATAAAATCGTGAAAATTCTCTATGATAAAAATCTATTTAGAGATGGTGGTAACCAATTCGACGGTCCAAATTAACTCGTTAAGGTCTCGATACTTACACGAGCTGAGCTTGTCATAGCTCGAGATCGGCTTGATTACTAACGAGCTAACTCGGCTCGTTAACACTCGAGTTGTTAACGAACGAGTTGTTAGCGATTCGAACGCGTCACGAGTCACGAGTCACGAATATTTTATACACCCCTACTTAGAAACATGAAAAACTAAAAGCAATACATGCAATAAACAAAGCACTGAGGGAGAAATCCTTCAAATCTCCATATATGATATGATATAACACCAAAACATCAAAATTCCCAAAAAGAAATGGATGGACACAGTTGCAGGGGACTTGAGAGTATAAAAAGAGACAAGATATGCCTTGTTGCAAGGGGTGTAGAACTGTAGACACTAGACAGAGGTCGTAGGTCCCAACTACCCACATGGATGAAGAAAAAGCCCACAGCGTGCCCTTATAAATAATGCAATATGATACAGCATTCAATGTTTTTATGTGTATGTTATAACTTATAAATAGTGTCTCTTTGTAAATGGATGGCTCAGATTCTTCCACGACCACTGCACCCACTTTCTAGTATGCCACCTGATCATTTATTCTTCCTCCCACGTCACACCACAGCACCTCCGCCTGTCCTAATTTTTATTTTATTTTTGCATTTCAAGCTGTAAAAATTGGTATTCACGTGTGCGTTATAATTCAACTAAACGTGCATAATAAAATCGATATTAATAATTGATATCAAATGTATTATAATTCAACTAAATGTGCATAATAAAATCGATATTAATAATTGATATCAAATGTAGTATCTAAAAATTATTATATTTTTTATTTTATATTTGCATTTCAAGCTGTATGATCGCAGAAATTGAAATCGGTGGATATCGGTGTGGGTACTCATAAGTTGAAGTACCCGTCTAATTTCTAAATTTGTACGATCGAATTTCGAAATTATGTTAATTATTAGATGAATACTAAAGTACTTTATCGAATACAAATTCTTTTTCGCGGGAATTGGAAATCTCGCCGATTTTCAATCAGATGAAATCTACTACAAAAATTGAATTAAACTAATAAAAATATCACGTAAAAGTGTGTCAACTACTTTTTATTGGCATGTAATTTTTACACCGGATTGGTTCCTTTTCTTTTACGCTTCGATTGAATCCTCAAATTTCTTGTATTTTTAAAAATTTGATCGGTAAATTTATATTTTACAAAACTATATGCAAATGCATCACTCCTTATATAATTGATTCCAATAATTTAAATTTTGTATACAACATTTTTGGTTAAGTTCACTGATTTTCTTAGTTTTTTTATTCTCTGTAAGAACTTCATTACCTTCAATAATATCTATAAAATAATTAAAATTATAAAAAATATAAGATGAAAAATTCTAGCTTCAGCCTTCAATTATATGTGATCATTCTTATCACTGTCGTTATTATTAATTATGTTATGTATTTTATCGATGACTTGTTTAATTCAGTTGCTAGGCGGAGGGAATAAAAGGCTATAAATCAAGTATGTCATTTATTTGAATTCATTTTCTCTTCAATAATATTTGCACTTATATGATTATATCAAAGGATACTTCCAACAGACATATATATTCTAAATAAATAAATAAAATATTTGCAATTAATCATCTGCTGGCCAAATATATTTTCCGTATACATTTTCAACCGGTGATGTTAGAAGCTTTCACCTTGAAATATAGGTAATTATAAAATTAAAATATCAAAATACTATTGTGCTTAATTAGTTAAGATAAATATTCTTGATTAAATCTTTATTTACTCTACGCAGGCTCAATATTCATATATAATTATGATTCAAGGCAGATGAAGAAATCATTGAAGGAAGAAAAAAATATTTTATTGGCATTTTAAAATATTGTTGTTAGTAGAATCCTATATGATATTATTTTTGCTTGTTTCATAACTCAAGAAAATTATGCAATAAAGATTCATTACATAACTACAAATTCAGCGAACTTATATGAAACATGGTATGTAATGTGAGATTATGCATCCATTTAATACAACAGTTTTTTCCAAGCAAAAAAGCATAGTGGTGTAGCCGCAACGCATTTTCTTGTTAATATACTTATTTATTTACTATTGGGTATTGTGATGTGCGCAATTTTGTGGCCACACGTGGAGGCAGAGGCAAAAGCACTGTTTTTGAAATCACTTGCTCTTTCAATGATAAGTGGTATAGATCGGTTGTCACTAGATTCTCTCAATTAAATTTTCTTTTGTATATTTTATTGAGAGACAATTATGTAGCAAAATGTATGATTTGATATTTTTTTATTGAATTATATGTTTTGCGAATATGATTGATCTTTTTATTCAAATCATAACTTACTCTAAACATTTGCACTAGTTTAAACATCATATGACAGTTGAATTGAGCTCTATTAATATCAAATATCAAATTGGAAGCATAGTAGCAAATTAAAACACAATTAAATGAAAAATAGGTGCTTTCATTATGGAACCCGTTACAACGGAACAGGGAGACATTACAACGGCTGAAAACCCGTTATAACGAGTTAGTATTTGAAAATCTAGCCATTGGAGCAATTAATACTAGTCGTTGGTGACATAAATTCAGCTTGCATTATGAAGAAGGAAGGAAATTCGTTACAACGGATGGAAAACTCATTGTAACGGGTTTCTGTAACGGAATACCTCAGAAAAGTTATTTAATCCCTTCCTCCTCTACATTCTTCATCATCTCAAACCTCAAAATAAATCTCTTCTTCCTCCTAGTAATCTTCTCACAGTCTTCACTTAAAAAGAGCCTAAAACTACCAGAGCTTCTTCTTCCAAAATCAAAATGGCTTTCTCAACAATTCTTGCCCTAATTCTCCTAATGGCTCCACCAAATTCATCAAAGACCACGAAATTGGTGACAAAGAAGAGATCTAAGACTAATCAAGCAGTGGTACAACTTGAACAAGGAGAAAATTTGAAAATGATTCCAAATCAGGGTGTAAACAAGCTCCTCAATATAGAAGAACAAACCTAAAATCTAATCCAAACTCCTTGCCAATCATTATGGAAGTCATTCTACACCTCTCTCAACAAATATATCACATGTCCATGATTGCGATACTTCATGACAAGGATATAGTCAATCTCACAATTCCAACTCATTGGAATTCACAAGTATTTGGGAAAGGAGAAGAGAAAGAAGAGAGTAGTGAAGAGAAAGAAACAAAAATAGGATAAAATTTTAATATTTGTTGTGCTTCAATAAAATCTTATTAGGTGAAGTTTATTGTTTCATGTCATGTTTAGTATGAAGATCAAGTTTCATATCTTGTATGCATTTTCTGAATTAATGAAATAATTGTTTTCATCACGCGTGATCTTTCTTGATTATTGTTTTCTCTACTCTTAATACTAATCAACATATTGAATTGAGATTCAAGTAACGAATGATTGAAATTGTAAATTAACTTGATATATCTCTTGATTATTGCTCATTTTTATTCTTGAAATTACAAATTTTAATTGAAAATCATGACTTGTGCTTTAATTGTAAAACTTATATCATTAAGGGGGAGTAAATTTAGAACTTAACTTACTTATAGACAAATGCTAAAATTCAGAGGGTGCTTTTATAATTGAGAATTTTGTCTTACTTTGCAAAAAGGAGGAGAAATATAATGATGTGCATCATAAGTTATGCACATCACATATGCTTTGCAAATTGCCAAAAGAGAGAGTTTGTTGGATTAAACTCATCTCTTGTTTAACAATTTGCAAAATAAATCAGTACTAACATTGCACAATTGAGTTTTGTTGAGATGCATGTTAACATAAGTACACAATAGAGATGCAAAGGTTCAAATATGGATATACAAGTTAAGATATACTCAAAGACATCAAGAGCAAGCAGATTGAGCATTTTCAGAGCCATGCTTTACCATAACAAATGCTCAAGCCATTACAACCGGTGTCCAAATAGTAATAACGGGTGTCCAACCCATCACAACGGGTTCAAGAGGAGAAGAGCTTGAGCAGAGATGATTTTCCAGAGTTATGCGTTGTTGTAATGCATCAGAGACCCGTCACAACAGGTTTCCAACCCGTCATAACGGGTTCCCAACCCGTCACAACTGGTTACTACTCAAGACGGCGCATAAGTCAGTGGAAGAAGCACATAAGGGCATTTTTGGAAAGACGCCAACCCGTTATAACAGATTTTGTAATGTGTTATACAATTCTGTAATGCATGAGGCCAAAATCAATACTTCAAGATGTGCTCACCCTATATATATCTTGGAGATATGAACCTGGATGACATTTGAACCCCCCAAGATTTAAAGCATTCAATTGAGCACCATGATGTTAACTTTATGGTGCATCAATAGAGCATTCTCCTAAAGCTGTCTAATCTGAGAGACTTATGATATCTACAATCATCTAATTATCGATTCGAGGATATTCTTTCTTACTAGTTTCTAGCATTTGTTGCACTACATTTGTGTTGTCAAGTAGTGCATCCTTGTTTTTGATTGTGTAGTCAATAGAACATTTTGTCTTGTAGAGTGGTATAGCCCCTTGCATAAGTTTAGGAATCTAAGATTGGTTTGCTTATTGAGAAGAAATTAAAGATATGTTCCGTAATTGTAAATAACACTTATTTCTTAGTGGAATCGGTCTTGGAAGAAAGTTTTAGTTTCGGGAGTCTCATGGATGTATGCCTAATTTGTTTGTAGGTCGAACCACGTTATATTGGGTGTTCTTGTGTTCTCCTGATCGCTCTTGCTCTTTACTCTCTCTCTCTCTCTACTATACTTGCACTTTGTTATTTTGATTTGCTCAATTGTTCTTAGTACTTGCTTGCTGAAATTTTTAGTTAGGTGATTCAGGTATAAATGCTTGAATTGTTATTGTTTTAAACGCTTTCGCACTGACACTTGACCTTAGGACCCCCAAAAATTCTAACAATTAAAACGGTTTATTTGGAGGACGAGAGTTAGTTAGGTGTTAAGCATAAATACTTGATTGGAAAAATAATGTAATGAGAATTAAAAAAATCATATTAGTATATTTCTCATCAATTTTGTTCAAACAAAAATAGTGTAATGAGAATGATTTGTATTTGCCTTTTTAGTACATACTTCACAAAGTTTCCAACTGTGGGAGCAAGAGTTTATCGAGAAGATCGATCAGGTGCTTGCAATGGAAAAAAAGGTGTTGGGAGAAAGGAGGGAAATGAGGATGACGACAGAAGAGAAAGTGAAGAAAGGTGAAAGTATGTTGGGGAAGATGATAGTGGAGGAATCATAGAGTAGGAACGATACTTGCGAGAGAATGTTTTTATATTTGTTTTGTTCATTTATATCGAGAATGTTCACTGGAATGTTAAGGAACGCACACTAACACCGAAGCGATGACATATAATTCTCTGGATGTTGACTTCGGAAGTAACAAAACAAAACCAATGATTACGCTTTTCGCTAATTAAAATTAGCTATAGATTCAGAGCATTCATGTACAAAACAAAGTCAATGATTTTGTTCTCTACAATTCAGAAAGTAAAAATCTTATAAAAAATAGGCAAATTCTACTATGGATCAAAATTAATTTGATTGCACCATTAATTATTGATGCAAAATAGTTTGATTGCACCATTAATTGTTTTTTTTTCGATGACTGGTAGAAACTACCAGTAGTAAATTTCAACAGCTAAGCAAAAACAATCTGGCAATCTATTGCACTAGCAATGTTGCAAGCTCATTCTGATATCCAAAAGTATCATTTCTGCTGTCTGGAGTGCACTCGATCTGGTTCTTTTGAAAATTCTGCCGTTTCTCTCTCTCCACAGGTGCCATGTTCCTATCATGAATAGGGTTTGTGCTGTGCTATTCCGGGTTGTCTGTGCTGCCATTAAATCCATGTAAGTTTGGCTCATGGTTTCCCTGGGCGTTGGCCTCCGCATCCGCAACGCCCTTGCCAGTCTATCCCACATCTCGGTAGCAAAAGGGCATAGGAAAAATAGATGCATGTCTGTTTCGAGGGTGTCACTTGCACAGTTGACGCACCCTTGTTGGAAGGTGAAGTGTCTTTTTTGCATGACCTGTTGCGTCAGAATTCTATTATGCAATAACAGGAAGGTAATTGATTGTTGATGCACCATTAATTGTTGATGCAAAATAGTTTGATTGCACAATTATTGATGACAATCAACGATTGTAATTGATTGGTATTTTAAAATTTTTGTCCATAGAAGACTCATTCTACAAAATAATGAAAAAGTACTAAATATTATCAAAGAAAAACAAAAGGGATTACAAAATAATCTCAAAACAATTTTTTACAACATTTTAATTGACTTTTATCTTTTTTTACTGCTAAGTTTTCTACTTCGAAATTCTAATAAAGAGTGAAGATGATGAGTTGCAAAAGGATAAAAACCTCTATCTATACTGGTGAATAATAAATAAAGAATGTAGATGTTTATCGTTTTTTTTCAATTTTTCTACATCGAGTTTACTAAATAAAGAATGTAGTTTTGTTGCTTTATACATCGATTATTTACAAAACTGACGAAGAATTGGTCTGCAGATTTTTTTTATGGTGGACCCGACCTTTCTACATCTAATTTTAAAATAACCTGTGTATATGAAAGAGGTTGTCGATTTTTTTTTTCCCGCGTAGTGTAATTGAAACTATTTTTAAAAATTAATATATACAAAGATTACACACTTGTTATATTTTTTATTGGAGTAATGTCTTGATAGATCCCAACATTATTTTTTAAGCATGGAAGTATTTGAAAAGCATTTCTATACGCAGATAAATATTAATTGCAAATGACAGCATTATAAACATTCAAGGATTATGTAATCTTTTTCATCCAAATCCTACACTTATGTGGATATACCTTGTCTCATATTTAAATGTTTTAGGGGTTATTATTGTCAAAAATAAAAAAAAAGGAGGGAGAGGGAGGCCTTGTACGTAACAAAACCAAATATATTAGGAGGTTTTTTATGGCGATTCAATAATTTTGATGCAATATTGGAATATTTTCTGGTAAAATGATGATTTTTCTAATCAATTAATGGTTGGTCAATTAATTTCAATTGAAATTTATTATAAGGTCTAAATCATGCATGGAACATATGTAAATTTTATTATATATAAACATATATATACAACTAAAATTTGGCTGTCATGCTTATCAAATAAATTGATTATAAATGTAACTTATTAGGACTTAATAAATTACAAAATATTTGTTGAAACGATATATATGTGTACAACGTATGATAAAATTATAAAGTGGTAATTTTTGCAATAGCATCGCTATCGACTAGCTATAAATGTCTTCTCCGATCAATCCGCGATACAATCAAAACATTTATTGATTACTCAGTACATCTTGATTTTAGAAGTTTTAGTGAATCTAATAATTCCAGAACATTTAAAATGTTATGGAGAAATGAATAAATAAAAATTAAATCAAGTGCCTTCACATTTTTATATTTGTTAGAAATGTTAGAAAATAAGCATCTATGTTTTATGTATTTTCAAATAAATTATGTAATCTAAAAGTTGCTACATATAAATTTAATAATACACTATTGAAATTCATGATATATATGTACGATAAAATTATAATGTGATATTTTCTGCAGTAGCATCGTTATCGACTAGCTATAAATGCCGTCTCAATGAATCCGCGATACAATCAAAACATTTATTGATTACTCAGTACATCTTGATTTAAGAAGTTTTAGTAAATCTAATAATTCCAAAACATTTAAAATGTTATGGTGAAATGAATAAATAAAAATTAAATCAAGTGCCTTCACATTTTTATATTTGTTAGAAATGTTAGAAAATAAGCATCTATGTTTTATGTATTTTCAAATAAATCATGTAATTGAAAAGACATTTTTATATTTGTTAGAAATGTTAGAAAATAAGCATCCATGTTTTATGTATTTTCAAATAAATCATGTAATCGAAAAGTTGCTACATATAAATTTAATAATACACAATTGAAATTAATGAGATATATGTACGATAAAATTATAATGTGATAGTTTCTGCAATAGCATCATTATCGACTGGCTATAAATGTCGCCTCTCAGATGTATCTGCGATACAATAAAACATTTACTGATTACTCAGTACATCTTGATTTTAGAAGTTTTAGTGAGTCTAATAATTCCAGAACATTTAAAATGTTATGGTGAAATGAATGAATAAATAAAAATTAAATCAAGTGCCTTCACATTTTATATTTGTTAGAAATGTTAGAAAATAAGCATCTATATTTTATGTATTTTCAAATAAATCATGTAATTGAAAAGTTGCTATATATAAATTTAATAATACACTATTGAAATTAATGATATATATGTACGATAAAATTATAATGTGATAGTTTCTACAATAGCATCGTTATCGACTAGCTATAAATGTCATCTCCGATGAATTCGCGATACAATAAAAACATTTATTGATTACTCAGTACATCTTGATTTTAGAAGTTTTAGTGAATCTAATAATTCCAGAACATTTAAAATATTATGGTGAAATGAATAAATAAAAAATTAAATCAAGTGCCTTCACATTTTTATATTTGTTAGAAATGTTAGAAAATAAGCATCTATGTTTTATGTATTTTCAAATAAATCATGTAATTGAAAAGTTGCTATATATAAATTTAAAAATACACTACTGAAATTAATGATATATATGTACGATAAAATTTTAATGTGGTAGTTTCTACAATAGCATCGTTATCGACTTGCTATAAATGTCGTCTCCGATGAATCTGCGATACAATCAAAATTTATTGATTACTCAGTACATCTTGATTTTATAAGTTTTAGTGAATCTAATAATTCCAAAACATTTAAAATGTTATGGTGAAATGAATAAATAAAAATTAAAACAAGTGCCTTCACATTTTTATATTTGTTAGAAATGTTAGAAAATAAGCATCTATGTTTATGTATTTTCAAATAAATCATGTAATTGAAAAGACATTTTTATATTTGTTAGAAATGTTAGAAAATAAGCATCTATATTTTATGTATTTTCAAATAAATCATGTAATTGAAAAGTTGCTATATATAAATTAATAATACACTATTGAAATTAATGATATATATGTACGATAAAATTATAATGTGATAGTTTCTGCAATAGCATCATTATCGAATGGCTATAAATGTCATCTCCGATGAATCCGCGATACAATAAAACATTTATTGATTACTCAGTACATCTTGATTTTAGAAGTTTTAGTGAATCTAATAATTCCAGAACATTTAAAATGTTATGGTGAAATGAATAAATAAAAATTAAATCAAGTGCCTTCACATTTTTATATTTGTTAGAACTGTTAGAAAATAAGCATCTATGTTTTATGTATTTTCAAATAAATCATGTAATTGAAAAGTTGCTATATATAAATTTAATAATACATCATTGAAATTAATGATATATATGTACGATAAAATTATAATGTGATAGTTTCTACAATAGCATCGTTACCGACTAGCTATAAATGCCGTCTCCGATGAATCCGCGATGCACTCAAAACATTTATTGATTACTCAGTACATCTTGATTTTAGAAGTTTTAGTGAATCTAATAATTCTAGAACATTTAAAATGTTATGGTGAAATGAATAAACAAAAATTAAATCAAGTGCCTTCACATTTTTATATTTGTTAGAAATGTTAGAAAATAAACATCTATGTTTTATGTATTTTCAAATAAATCATGTAATTGAAAAAACAATTTTATATTTGTTAGAAATGAAGCATCTATGTTTTATGTATTTTCAAATAAATCATGTGATTGAAAAGTTGCTATATATAAAATTAATAATACACTATTGAAATTAATGATATATATATGTATGATAAAATTATAAAGTGATAGTTTCTGCAATAGCATCGCTACCGAATATATATCAATTTATAATTTTATCATACATATATATATCATTAATTTCAATAGTGTATTATTAATTTTATATATAGCAACTTTTCAATAACATGATTTAGAGTTTTCAAATTGAAAATAACTGATGTGAAGCAGGACTGTTTGGTGCTCCATGAAACACCCTAGCCTATCTCATATATATATATAAGATAAAATTATTAAGTGTTAGTTTATGCAATAGCATCGCTATCAACTAGCTATAAATGCCATCTCCGATGAATCCGCGATACAATAATTCCTGAACATCTTGAATTTAAAAGTTCTAGTGAATCTAATAATTCCAGAACAATTAAAATGTTATAATGAAATGAACAAATAAAAATTATATCAAGTGCATTCACATTTAGTTGTTAGAAATGTTAGCAAATAAGCATTTATTTTTTTTATGTATTTTCAAATAAATCATTTAATTGAAAAGTTGCTATATATAAATTTAATAATACATTATTTCAAGCAATTGGGATTATAAAAAAAATATTACTATATAATTAATTAGTCGCAACGACTACATAATATATATTCGCGGCAGCATATATATTGACAACTTACAACAATTGGGAACTGTTTAATATGTAAATATATCACTTTTAGTTGCGGTGTAATCATTTGTTAGTTTCACTTTAGGTCATTTTTCCAATAACATGTAGTAAATTACATTCTTAGATTGTCCTGTGCTAATACAATTTATGCAAGGGTGGTGTTGTAGTTTACCCTTCAAAGTTCCAAACATACAATTAAAAGAAGGAAAATGTTCCGCCGATATTACTATCGATTCCTTCATCGACATGGACTGGACGCGTTAAATTGAGTTTCGACGAAATATTATTGTATTATTATTCATGTTATTTGAGTTATTATACATGTTATTTTTGTTATTATGCATCTAATAACATACATAACAGTTCAAATAACATGTATAATAACTTAATTAATTCGGTTTGTGCATCTTAATTGTGTTATTATGCATGTTATTCGTATCATTATGCATTTGACAGTGTTTATATTCAGATTATTATTATGCACTTTATTCAGAATGAGTTGCATGCCAATTATATTAGATAATATATTATTATGTATGTTGTTCATATTATTTTACAAGTTAATTACATGCAAAATAACAAAAAGAATATGCATAATAATCAAAATAACATGCATAATAACTGCAACAATTTTCAAATTGAATGCAACTGAATTTGTCCAATCCGTATCGATGAGCGTATTGATCTTCGTTTTCAGTCGAGCGTCCAGTCAATTAGATGCATAATAACAAAAACAACATACATAATAATCAAAATTGCATGCATAATAACTACAAAATATGCAAACTTAACTCAAATAGACATCTGTTGGGATCGATAGAGATATCGATTACGGGATCAATAGATCAACTCCATTAAAATAAATGTAACCTTGTTGTCAGGAGCGAATTCAGAAGTTTCGTCAGGAGAGTAAGATCTATAATTTTTTTCTAAGAAATAAAATACCGTAAATTTTTAAATATATATAATTATTTTACGCTAAAATTGATAAATGTTACAAATAAATAAAATTATTTTGCATTTTTTTTTCACAAAAATCACTTGCCTATACACTAGATCCGCCGCTGCTGCCTACGAGGACTTAAGGAGTCATCTTTTGATCCTTCCTGTCCTCTTACGTTAAAATATTTGACCCCTAAAATGATTATCCTATCTTTCTCTCTGCTCACATGTTTCAGAGATCAATGAGCATAAAATATTACCATTTATCTCCATGGCATTCTCTCTTCTAAGCATGCATTTAATCTCTCCTCATTCATAGCCTATAAATGCCCCTTCCATAATATCTGCATGTTCCTCACTCCTCCCCACATAACTTTAATCACTCATTCTGTTCTCCATTCTCTCTTAATTGCTCTCCCTTTACGCCATGTTGACAAACCATTGCCCCCAAGATTACATCCAAACTTGGTCATGGCAACCCCAAGTAAATCCCCACCACCACCAACCACCACAACACATATATTACACATATGAGAAGGAGCATATGTTTGAGAAACCTCTCACACCTAGTGATGTCGGCAAACTAAACCGCCTTGTCATACCGAAACAATATGCCGAGAAATACTTCCCCTTAGACTCCGAATCTGGTGAAAAAGGCCTTCTTTTGAACTTTGAAGATGAGTCCGGGAAGGCATGGCGGTTCCGCTACAGTTACTGGACTAGTAGTCAGAGCTATGTGCTAACCAAAGGTTGGAGTCGGTATGTGAAGGAAAAGCAACTTGAAGCCGGTGATGTCGTATACTTTCAGCGGATTCACGGGGTTGGTGGTACCGGGGACATGGTCTATATAATGTGGAGAAAGCGTGGATCGAGTGCAAATGCAGGCGGGTCGACTGGACCTGTTAGCACGACAGATCCATGGAGCCCGGCAGCTTGTAGTGGTAATGGCTCGTACCCGGCCAGCCCTGTCAGTTCTAGCTACAACCCTTACAGCTCTGCCCCGGTGCAACAAGATCAACATACTTATTTTCATCAAGGTATATATGTTTTGCTTGTCATGTGATGATCTTTTTGCATTAATTTTAGTGAAATATCGATCTAGAGATCGATTGAATTTGTAGATAACTAGATACTCTCTCAATTCAGGTGATCATACTAAAAGAATTGAGGGAGTATATAGAATATAGTCTCACAATTCTTCAATAACGTCACCTTATTAATTTCGAATGGTACATATATTTGTTCAGGTGATCAAAATAGAAATGGAGATGAGGGAAGTAGTGCAAATAATGTGGCGGCCCCCGCTAATTCAAGGCGGTTGAGACTCTTTGGTGTGAACTTAGACTGTGTCATCACTGAACCAGAACCAGAGATTTTACAAGGCATGAATGGATCAATGTTTGGTATCATGAACCAGAGTTCGTACGCACCAGTGCCTAGTTATTGGTGAGTTCAAAATCTGCATAAATTACTGCATTAATCATATTATTAATGTTGTATATATCTAGTTCCTTACTAATATCACATGCATGGATATTGACTAACTCATGTGGCAAGTTGCGCTTTTGGTCTTCTACTGGTCTAAAGTTACTTCAGTTATTTAATGTCAAATATATTTAACGAATCAGACCAATTATTTGATTCTATATTTAATCTCATAATGCTGCCCCAACCACTCACAGAAAACCAACCTGATTCAGAGTTGCAGACAAACAAATAAAAATTATGGCAAAACCTACATGCAATTTGCATGTGATATTCACCTAGTAAGCAATGTAGCAAGTAATTGATTAATTATACTAAATTATATAATGTAATATAGTGTCTTTTCCCATAAAAACTCTTGGATTGTTGACTACCTCTACCAGTACCAGTTGTTTCTGTCAAGTACAGTACTAATTGAAACCTCCTATTCTATTCTATAATAATTTCTGCAGGAGAAATAGTTGAAGCAAAAGAGGGAAAGATGTCAAAAGGGAGATCCTGAAACCATGCCTAGAAATCCTACCAACTATATACTTTTGAAGCACTTCCAACTCCAAGTGAGAGACATGTTGACTGACTGATTTGAAAGGAATGAAACATATCATGAAACGGGTAATGTTGGGAGATACACATAACCTGATCCTATGTTTCCTATGTTTCAACTTTATTTGAAGCGGTCACTTAATTTTAGTCTTTTTAATTTAGGAGCTATTGCTTTCAACTTTGATGCTTGATGTTTTAATTGTTGGATAGAAAATGGAGTTTAGTAGTTGTAAAATTAAGACTAGCAAATTAAATGTTGCAGGACAACTTCCGGTGATTAATGTATTTATGTGATCTCTAGACTTATTTCACCCAAATGGGGGCCATTATATTTAGCCAAAATTCCCCCCACTTTCCAGGAAAATCTCTTCTGTATCCTTTTTTGTGCACTAAGGTGATTCTAGTGCCTCTTTAATTTACCAGTGATTTTAGTGCCTCTTTAATTTTCTCTCTCCATCTCCACCCATCAGAAGTTTGTTCTAAGCATGTACGGAGTATATCTGACGCAAGAGGAATGGCTCTCCTCTCTCTTCTTTCTCTAGCTTATTCTCTGATGGATGATGGATGGATGGATCGATGGATGGATGTGAAATTGTAAGATCTTTAGGTCATGGTGTGTGGGGTCCTAAAATTTACTTAATTCAAGGTAAGGTACTGCTGCCTTTTTTGTGCACGTTTTGTTACTATTGGTTAGATACTTAGATGTGAGAAAGTATATATAATATAATATTATAATATCAAATCCTTTCTTTTAGAAAATAAGACAGGGGTCAAAGATTACATATCAATATTAATTCAATACTATCTTTGCAGATAGACAGTGTCAGCTGCAGCTTAATACGTGTAACTCAGTAGTTTTAGTTCATAGGATTTTTTAAACTGCATCAAAATTCGTATTCATATTTAAAATTGTTTCACTAAATTTCATTGCCGACGGTTCATTCGAACTTGACGTCTATCTAGATTGTTATTTGAATATAGTGCGATACTGCACTATAGCAAATTTGAACTCTACGATGATATGTCAAATTTTATTTCATATCCAACAAAACAACAAAAGAGGATCATCATGCTGCATTTTGCACTGTTATGCCCCAATTGGCAGGGTGAAATTCACCTTTGTTGTAGTACTATAAGTAATTTACGGAGACCTCAATCGATCATTAAATCTCGAAATTTATGCACACGAACTCATAATTCAATGAACGGTCTAGATTTTCGTAAAATACTTATGGTACTATGCCGATACAGAAGAACAGATTCATAGAGAGCTGAGAGCATGAACACCACTCGAATCTATTCATTTAATTGATCGTTATTTTTCAAACATTTGCAATGTAACATGATTATATCAAACTTATTATTTTTATTGATAAAAATAAATAAAATACTAATGAAATTAAAAAAAAAAGAATCAAAGATAGGCATTTGTTTAGTCTTGGATCCCTTTGTAAATTTTCCGTTGTCAATTTGTTATACTCCATTTGTGCATATGGGATTCTACGAACATGAGAAGCCAATATCACTACAGAAGAATAATCTTCTGCAACCCTTTGGTTATGTCGCTTATATAGTTATATTAAAATCAAGTAGAAAAGTGCGGGTATCATTTTTTGAATTAATTCTCCATCGACTTTTCTTACAATTCGTGTATAAAGCAAGACATCCACACTCTTTATTTAGTAAATCCATTGCAGAAAAATATCGGTGTAAAGCGCTTGACATCTACACTGTTTATTTAACAATCATCCCGTGTAGAAAGATGTGAAATTATTTTGCAGCTCCTCATTTACATTATTTATTAGAATTATAATGTAGAAAACTTAACAGTAAAATGAAAAAATAGAAGTCTCTTAAAATATTGTAACAAATTTGTTTTAAGATTGTTTTGTAACCCTTTTATTTTTTTTGTTAATGTTTAGTACTTTGTTTTGAGAATATTTTGTAGAGTAGATGAGTGTGTTATATATGGACAAAAAATTTGAAACACAAAATTTGATTCTTACAAGTTCAACAATTTATTGTGCAATCAAATTTATGTTGATCCATATATAACATAACTTGTCTATTTTGTATAAGATTTTTGCTTTTCTGGATTTTAAAGAACAAAATCATTGGTTTTTGTTTAAAAACATCCTCATATCCTCCCCCTCCTTCGTTAGGGTAAATGGAATTTACGGACCAACATTCTTCGACCAGAGAGAATTAAGACAAGACGACCCCCTCTCTCCTCTATTATTCATCATGATGACAGACACCCTACAAGTCTTAAACGATAACGCAAGAGGTCAACTAATTTCCACGCCCACAATTACATAGCGTGTCATTTGTTCTCGATTGCTCTCTCTTCACTCTCACTCTCTTTTTAGCTCTTTGATCTTAATTTTTGTGATTTGCTCAATTGATTTTTGTAATTGCTTGCTCTATTAATTGGCTAGGTGATTAAGGTCTAAAAGATTTAAATTGAATTGAAATTGCTTTCGCCCACAATCATTTGACCTTAGTCTTGCGCATTAGCAAAAAACTCTTTAAATTTCTAACATATATATATATATATATATAGCATGGCTAAAATAATATGCATAGTACACCACATAACGTACTATGTGCATATGTATATTTAATTTGCTTAATAAATTGAGATTTAAGTTGCTCGATAAATTCTTCATATCAAAATCTTGTAGGAAATCAAATTTCGTGATTTTTAGAGCTTTCTTGCTATTTTTAAATATTTTTTAAAAACAGCTCACAAATGACACTTTTGTAGTATTAAATCTGGACTGTTTTTAAAAAATATTTAAAAAATAGCAAGAAAGCTCTAAAAATCACAAAATTTGATATGAAGGATTTATTGAGCAACTTAAATCTCAATTTATTGAGCTCTACATAGGTGCATAGTACGTTATGTGGTGTACTATGCATATTATTTTAGCCATGCTCATATATATATATATATATATATATATATAGGCTAGGATGCTCCATGGAGCACCGAACCCATAATGCTCCACACCGTATCTTCAATTTAAAAATTCTAACGATCGATCTAAACCGTTGAACATGATCTACATATTGAAATCTACTTGGAGATTGAATTTTACATTTTTCTAAAATTTTTTGCTATTTTTTAGGGAGGTAGGAAAATTGCAACTTTTGTTTGTCCAGAAACAGTTAGATTAGGAATTTTTCTACCTCTTTAAAAAAGTTTCATAAAATTTCAAAAAAAATGTAAAATTCAATCTCCAAGTAGATTTCAATATGTAGATCATGTTTAGGTTCAGATCGGTCGTTGGAATTTTCAAATTGAATATAACATATGTGGAGCACGAGCGATTTGGTACTCTATGGAGCATCCTAGCCTCTCTCTCTCTCTCTCTCTATATATATATATATACAAACATACTTAGAACACAATAATATTTGTAGGACGAAAGCAAAATGAGGGAAGATTTATGTGTGAAGAATGAAGAATGAGGGAAGATTTTAGTGAAGAAAGAATGATGGAGAGTGATATTTATATAAAGAAGGAACAATTTTGGAAAGAAAACCTGTCTTAATCCGTAGGACTGTGAAATTTTGGAGCATTGGATTGACATGAATCAACGGTTGGATTGATACTACATTGTGATCCGTGAGAAGATTCTATTATAGCGGTATTTATGTTCAATTCACTATAATAGATGTATTATAGCAGACTTTTGATATCATCCGTTATAATAGATTTATTATAAAGAATCATTGATGTCAAATCTCTTATTATTACATATTTACACTGTGATTCGCTATAAAACTCTATTTTTATATATCCGCTATTATAGATTATATCGTTTGGTTGACGAGCAGATCAGCAGACCGACACACGATATTAATAAAGCAAGTCGATGATATATACACAATTAACGGCGGGTTTATGAAGTATATGAAAATAAAGAAATTGTCGAATCTTCACGTCAAAATCCAAGCCTCCCGAGCTTCTGATCATGGTAATTAATGAGGACATGATTAATTGGTTATCGTACTGTTAACATTTTGGGATACATGTTCTAGTGACAAGATAGAAAAAATGGAAAAAGTTGGAATAACTGTTGAAAGGAGGGGGTATTTTACTTTTCCTACCCAATTTAATTAAATAATATACAAATTTAATTTTTTTTAATAGAATTCTAAGTAGGCTTGCCCTACTTTCATCAAAAGTTTGCAATCAAGGAAAACAAAGTTGTGGAAGTTGATGTATGAGTCTGAAATTAAATTTCAACAATTTATCGATTTAAGATGGGGATCAAAATATTTTCTAATGGAATTGAGGTCGTCTTTTGTGCATCTCTTCAAAATTGTGAAGATCTGAAGATTGTACACATGATTAAGGAAAAAAAGAAGAACAGGAGTCTGAAATAATGGTCTTCGTTGTTAAAATAGTAGCCTCAAGAGCATAATTGGTAGAGGTGGCAAGTCGGGCCTGTCGGACGGATTTGGGTCTGGTCTGGTCTGGTCATGTCGGGTTAGTTTGATTTTTTCAAAATCCGGCTTGTTAGTCGGATCGGGTAACATCGACGTTTTTCGGGTGTTGGATCGGGTCGGGTGATGTTGAGTCAGATCTCGGGTCGGGTGATGTTGGGTCAGGTCTCGGATCGAGCAACGTCGATGTTTTTCGGGTGTTGATATTTAAAAGAAAAGAAAATGATAACTGTACGGCTCCAATTATAACACCAATATACTAGTAAAAGATATTTGTTAAGAAATGTCATTTATACCAGTGCAGATCTAAAAAAGGTGCATCTGGAAACAGAACTATTTGTTTTATTTTTAAGAAAAAGCTTACGCACCTGGGATATGTGTAGTGTAGTGCTAAAACCCAAACGGGTCCCGCCCGCCCCGTCCCGCCCGCGTCTTTTACCCGTCCAAATCGCCCGTTGATCAAACCCGTTGAAACCCGGACGGGTCGCGGGTCAAAGGGCGGGTTTGGGTCGCGCCTTTAAAAAATCGCCCGTTTAAACCCGCCCGTTCTAAACCCGTGTCAGAACCCGACCCGCCCGACCCGTCTATCCGACCCGCCCGTTTGACCCGTCCCGCCCGACCCGTCTATCCGACCCGCCCGTTTGACCCGTCCCGCCCGACCCGTCTACCCGACCCGCCCGTTTGACCCGCCAACGGTTAAAATTCGAAAAAATTTGAATTTTATTGGAGGGAACCCGTTCGACCCGCCCGCCCGCCCGCCCGTTTGACCCGCCAACGGTTAAAAAAACTTATATGTCTTTGAATTATTTTGGATTTACGAGTTTGAAAAAAGAAATTTTTTTATAAAAAAAAATTAAATTCATTTGTACTTTTTCAAATATGCTTTTTTTAGATTTTTTGTGAATTTTTTAAGAATTTTTTGGAGTTATTTCAATTTTTGGAGTTTTTTGAAGTTATTTCAAATATTTTAAAAAAACCCGTGCCCGCCCGTCCCGCCCAACCCGTTTGACCCGACGGGTCTATGGGCGGGTTTGGGTCACTCTTCCCAAACCCACCCGTCCCAACCCGCCCGTCATAACCCGTCCAACCCGTTGACCCGTCACCCGTCTCACCCGCCCCCCGTCCGACCCGTTTCCCAAACCCGCCCGCCCGCCCCGTTAGCACTACACTAGATATGTGGCTGAAACTTTTGCAAAAAACGTGAAGCTTTTGTTTTTCTAATCGAAATTTCTGGCGTTGAAACTTGAAAGAGAGCATTAAAGTGAGACGTGCATGTGATATGTGGATAGAGTGTATGCAGACACCTGGAGATTTTTCTACAAAAAATTACGGAAATTTTAAAAATATCATTTAGAATAAATTTCTTTTATATTTATCATCTAAAATCGATGTTATTTTTTTTTATCATTTCTTTTAAAAAAATAAAATGTCCATATCTTTGCTTCTTTCCCTCCTATTTCCATTTTGTATCGATATCAAGTTGCCCTTTTTCTTTTCCAAAACTAATTTCGGAGTCAATTACGACATACTTTGAAGCGACATCAATGGCGAGATCGGTGACCGAGGTGACTCGGACTCGAAGTAGCTATGATAGAGACATTTTCGTATTTTCGGAAAAAGTGGCAAAAAAGGAGATAACCAAGGGGCAGTCGCCCTCCTGAAACTTTTTTGTAAAATAATCTTATGTAATTAGCTGATTTGTCAAATTTTTTTTGCAAAATAATAATATATATTTAAAATTGTGTACTATTTTGCCTTCCTCGAAAAAAAATTAAAGATCTACAGTAATTCTAGATTCGCCTCTAGAGATAGCAACGATTTTGTATGAAAAAAAATCGATTTTTGATGATGTTTTTGAAATTTCTTCATTTAAACACAGAATTATCCCAATCTTTTATTGATTTAAAGCTTCAATTATTTTATAACTTAATTCATAAAGTGAGATGTGTCATGTCTTTTGTTTTTCTACTCTCCTACTTTTCGTACTCAAATAAGACTTGCGAAAACAAAATGCCAGCCCAACTGCCCAAATTTATTCTCTTTTCGAAATAAAACCAAATATATTTTTTAAACATTATTATTGATATATCTAATTAAATATAGAGAAAGAAATTCAGTAAAATTCAAAATTTAGCACGTGCGCGGGTGGGAATTCCGCTTTCAGAGTCTTTTTCTAGTTTTTCGAACAACAAAATATCAAAATCGTGAGAGCACAACTTCTAACTTCGCTTTCAGGACTTGAAATTTGTACAACAAAAAAAAATCAACATCGTAGAAGCGCGACTTCCAATTCGCTTTAAAGTTTCTTGAACTAAAAAAACAGTCAAATTCTGCGATGAATCAAAATTGACTTGATTTTACTACTATCGATGCAAAATTGATGATGATCAACAGATATAATTAATTCGAGTTTAATTTTTTTGTCCATAGAAAAATATGATATTGTCAATTTCGTGCTTTTGAAAATCACGAAATTGTCAATATCATACTTTAAACCATTTTAATTATTTATTATAAGTTAGATGCAGTATGTGTCGGACAAATCTACTAGAAACATCATCACACCTCTTCTTAATGTGTCCTGTAGCATCACGAATTTGGAGCAACCTTACCCCGCAGGCAAGCGTCTACCAAGATGACAATGTCCAAACATTTTGAATACGTTGTTAGAAACTTTATTAATTATGCGGAATTTAATTAAGACCATAACGTCTAACCTCCAGCCATTGCTTATGCAGAATTCTTGATGAGAATCTGAAATCACTAGACTGATGTGAACCCCGTCTCTTGATGGTGCGCCTCAGGGGATCAGTCCAGACCTTCTCTTCTCACTTAATCTCTCTCTAATAATCTGTTAGGAATAAAGAGGAGAGAGAAACCGAAAATAACACACTAACTCCTGCCATCAAGGAGAGATGTATTTAAATAACATCAGACAAGGGTGAGCCAGAAAGGTGCCTTAGGTGCCTTCTCATAAAAGGGTGCATAATCTGGACATAATCTGAACCGTCCATTAGCTTGATGAGATCACAACCATTAAATTAATTTTAAATTAATAAAATTAATTTACATTCTCCCACTTGATCTCATCACCCTTCGAATACTTTAACCCCTTAATCCATATGTTAAAATTGAATGAAACAAAATACAAGAATCATGGCGGTAAGTCCTCTTAATTAAGGCGAGTATTACCTTCCATGCATTACGTGTAATTTCTAACTTTCAATGTTAACCTTTATATGATGTTTTTTAACTTGATGAATAAACCTTATGTTTATTCTAGGTCTTACTTTATGATGCATTTCTTATCCTTTGATATCAAAATAAAATCTGTGCACATTATCAACATAAAAGAAAACATCCAATATTTAATAACAATCTCATGAGTTTCATATATGTATCACACATAAATATAAATATATTTACATAACAGATCCTAATCCCATATTAATCACATGATCCTTGAATAACTTTGGTTGCATGCCTTTAGTCAAAGGATCAGCTAGCATATTTTCTGTGCGCACATTCTCAATGACCACTTTATTTTCCTTTATCCGCTCTCTTAATGCCAAATACTTTATGTCGATATGTTTATTTCGACTTCCACTTTTATTGTTCTTGGCCAAAAAGACAGCAGCTGTATTGTCGCACAGAATCCGCAAGGGTTTAGAAATAGAATTTATAATACTAATTCCAGATATGAAACTCTTTAACCAAACACCATGAGATGAAGCCTCAAAACACGCAACGAACTCTGCTTGCATAGTGGAAGTAGCAGTTAATGTCTGCTTGGCACTTCTCCATGACACAGCTCCACCGGCTAACATAAAAATGTATCCTGAAGTTGATTTACGAGAATCAAGACAGCCAGCATAGTCTGAATCTGAGTAGCCGAGTACCTCAAATTCATCAGTTCGTCGAAACATAAGCATATAATCTTTTGTACCTTGAAGGTATCGCAAAACTTTCTTAGCAGCTTTCCAGTGGTCTAATCCCGGATTGCTCTGGTAGCGTCCCAACATTCCAACAGCAAAAGCAATGTCAGGCCTTGTACAAACTTGAGCATACATGATGCTCCCTACCGCAGAAGCATATGGAATGTTTGTCATCTGATTCCTTTCCAAGTCAGTCTTTGGACATTGATTCAAATTGAATTTGTCACCATACACAATGGGTGCAGGACTAGGTGAACAATCCTTCATTCTAAATCTTTCTAATACCTTATTAATATAGGCTTCTTGTGACAATCCAAGAATACATCGTTGTCTATCCCGCGTAATCTTTATGCCAATGACATACGATGCTTCACCCATATCCTTCATGTCAAAATTCTTAGAAAGATATTGTTTCACCTCCCGCAAAAATCCCATATCATTAGTTGCAAGCAGAATATCATCCACGTATAAAACTAGAAAACAAACTTTACTCCCACTGACCTTCTGGTATATACATTGATCCATGATATTCTCTACAAAGCCAAATGTAGAAATAACCTCATGAAACTTCAAGTACCATTGGCGGGAAGCTTGTTTCAAACCATATATAGATTTCTTTAACTTGCATACTAAATGCTCACTGTCTTTAGAGGAGAATCCTTCAGGTTGTCTCATGTATACCTGTTCCTCGAGATCTCCATTGAGAAATGCTGTTTTCACGTCCATTTGATGAAGCTCAAAATCAAAATGAGCCACTATAGCCAAAATCACACGAAGAGAATCCTTTTTCGATACAGGAGAAAATGTCTCCGTGTAATCAACACCTTCGCGTTGAGTAAATCCTTTGGCGACGAGTCTGGCCTTATAGCGTTCAATGTTACCTGATGAATCCTTCTTGGTCTTGTAAACCCATTTACAACCAATAGGTTTATAACCATCTGGTAACTCGACCAAATCCCAGACTTTATTTTGTGCCATAGAATTCATCTCTTCTTTCATGGCATCATACCATAATGTGGACTGTCTGCAATTCATTGCCTTTGAAAACGTTTCTGGATCATTCTCAACTACGATGTTAAAGTCAGATTCTTGAAGATAGATTTCATAATCACTAGCAATGGCCGATCTCTTTTCTCTATTAGATCGTCTTAATGTTGAATCAGGGCGTTCAACTTGACCTATTTCGGCTGATTGTGGAATTTCTTCGATTGGATTATTTGTGACATTTATAGGATTATCAACACTCATTGGGTCTGAAGAAGTGTCATTACCCAAATCCAAATTCGTACCAGAAGAAGAAGATATATCTGTATGATCAATTACTAAAGGTCTATCTCTCCCACTAATCTGATCATACTCAAGAAACTTGGCGTTTCTTGATTCCACAATCCTAGTCGTATGTGATGGACAATAGAACCTATAACCCTTAGACCCTTCAGGATATCCTATAAAAAATCCACTAATGGTCCTAGGATCTAATTTCCGTTCTTGCGGATTATACACTCTAACTTCAGACGGGCAACCCCATACGCGTACATGGTACAAACTCGGTTTCCAACCTTTAAATAACTCAAAAGGTGTTTTAGAAACAGCCTTGGTCGGAACTCTGTTTAATATGTACACAGCCGTCTTAAGTGCATCTATCCACAAAGATTTAGGAAGTTTGGAGCTGCTAATCATGCTCCGCACCATATCCAGCAATGTTCTATTTCTACGTTCCGCTACACCATTCTGATCAGGTGAACCTGGCATGGTGTATTGGGCAACTATCCCATTTTCCTCAAGGAACTTAGCGAACGGGCCTGGTGCTTGTCCATTTTCCGTATATCTACCATAGTACTCACCACCTCTATCCGATCTCACTATTTTTATTTGTTTTCCTGTTTGTTTCTCTACTTCTGCCTTAAATACTTTAAAGACATCCAACGCTTCATGCTTATTATGAAGCACATAGAGATACATGTATCGTGAGAAATCGTCAATAAAAGTAATGAAATATTTCTGACCATGAATATCAATATCTGGACTACATATGTCGGTATGAATTATTTCTAAAAGCTCGGTACTCCTTTTAGCACCTTTCTTTGACATGTTTGTTTGCTTTCCCTTTATGCAATCAATACAAGTCTGAAAATCAGTAAAATCCAGAGCATTAAGTACTCCTTCTTTTACTAATCGTTTAATTCGCTCTATGGAGATATGTCCTAATCTCCGGTGCCATAACATAGAAGAGTTATCATTCATCATGCAACGTTTATTACTAACATTCAAAGCATTATGGGAATTACTTAAAGATATTTGATAAAGACCATTATATAAATCACCAGTACCAATCACATCAGATTTATACAATAACTTAAAGTATGAATCCATAAACTGAAATGCATATCCATATGGTACAAGTCTTGATACAGATATCAAGTTTCTAGCGAAACTTGGCACATAAAAAGTCTTATTCAAATACAATACATATCCACTAGATAGGACTAATCTATATGTCCCTATAGATACTACGAGCGACTTCAACTTGTTTCCAGAATAGATGAACTGCTCATTTCCCACTGGTTTCCTATGGTCCAGAAACCCCTGCAAGGAATTAGAAATGTGAGTTGTTGAACCTGAATCAACCCACCACGAATCATGATGAACATCAGCCATATTAGATTCATAACAAACATTAGTAGAGAACATACCTTCCTTCTTCTTGTCGTTCTTTTCCAGCCAAGCCTTGTACTTCATACAATCCTTCTTCATGTGCCCTTTCTTCTTACAGAAATAACACTTCATGTCCTTCTTGATGTCAGGCTGAGGAGGGACTGAACCCTTGCCTTTGCCTTTCTGGTTGGACTTCTTGGACTGATTGCCATAGCCAGGACCTTTATTCTTGTTACTTGTTTCTGCTGCATGTTCTGCCATATGAGAACTCTCACCCTGCTCCATAATCAAACGGTTCTCCTCCTGAACACACATGGCCATCAATTCATTTATGGACCATATCTGCTTATGTGTGTTGTAAGAGATCTTGAAAGGACCATATTGAACAGGAAGAGTATTCAGAATAAAGTAAACAAGAAACGACTCAGTAATCTCTACTTCCAGATTTTTCAGTTGAGCAACCATGTCTCTCATCTTCATTATGTGATCACGCACACCTTTAATACCAGTGAGCCTCTGTTGTGTTAACTTCATAATCAGTGTCATGGCATGTGCCTTCTCAGACGAAGCAAACTGTTCGTCGAGCGAAGCCAGCAAATCCTTTATATCTTGATGCTGACCAACAGAACCTCGAATCCCTGCAGAGAGTTTGGACTTTATGAAGTTGCAACACAAGCGGTTAGACCGCTCCCAACGTTCCCAAACATCCCAAATCTCAGCAGGTGCGTCCAAATCAGGAACTTCTGGTTGGTCCAAACGGATAGCATCATCAATATCCATGCACCCCAGATGAAGGAGAACAGCCTCCTTCCATGCCTTATAGTTGTCACCTTTCAACTCAGGAATATCAGAATTTTTCATATCCAAACCAGCTACATAAAAGAAATTGTATTAATATGCTTATTCTAAATTAAGGCCAACAGAAACTTAAATATAATTTACCAATGTAAACTATATAAAATTATGAATCATTCAACACAGAAATACTACCTGTGGGCAAAGCAATCTGCAATTGACTCATAATATCTAAATAATATAACTAGTTAATTATAAACCAATTCCTAATTCCTGTGGGCAGATTAGAAATCATAATTATCTATTATATTCTAATAAAATGTGTTAATAACAGTAAATATTCCTGTGGGATAATATTCCTATTACTAACACAAATTATTACAACTATGTTAATTACTGTTGTGATTTTAACAAATACTGCATATATAAATTAAAGACAATCAGAGATGCTGTGGCTACTCCCTAATTTCAATTAAATATACTAATCACTTAACATAATTACTGGATTAGATTGCATACAGAAACAAGAGATTAGGCCGAAAAACAGAAATCCATGCCAGAAAACAGAGATTCTTTCACTAAAACTGCGATTCCGGGAGATCCGACCGTTGGATCTTCCTGAAATTTTACTGGCACGTTCCTGAGACAATTGCGCACAAATAATCCGGGGGGAACCCCGGATTCCGCTTAGATCGGCCCGATCTGACGGTCGGATTAAGAGTTATTCATGATTTAGTGAAAACAGCCCCAAAAATTATGGTAAATACCATCCAATATCCTTATTGGGTGTTTCTGGCTACTAGTCATCTTATTGGATATCCATTATTTTCGAATAAGATCCAATAAGCTTTATTATACCTTTAACAAAATGGCATAAGACTAGTATTCTGATTATCAAAAAATTTATATCAGAAACGGAATTCCAGAATCTCAAACCGGCCAAAAATCCATAATTCGAAAAAAAAATTCGAAAATTCCAGAAAAATTCCAGAAAAATTCTTGTATCCAATCATGCAAAACTAAATAACAATTAAGCAAGGCAGAGATTAACCTGCTCTGATACCAACTGTTAGAAACTTTATTAATTATGCGGAATTTAATTAAGACCATAACGTCTAACCTCCAGCCATTGCTTATGCAGAATTCTTGATGAGAATCTGAAATCACTAGACTGATGTGAACCCCGTCTCTTGATGGTGCGCCTCAGGGGATCAGTCCAGACCTTCTCTTCTCACTTAATCTCTCTCTAATAATCTGTTAGGAATAAAGAGGAGAGAGAAACCGAAAATAACACACTAACTCCTGCCATCAAGGAGAGATGTATTTAAATAACATCAGACAAGGGTGAGCCAGAAAGGTGCCTTAGGTGCCTTCTCATAAAAGGGTGCATAATCTGGACATAATCTGAACCGTCCATTAGCTTGATGAGATCACAACCATTAAATTAATTTTAAATTAATAAAATTAATTTACATACGTAACTAGATGGGTCTCTACCCCATAGCGTTGTCAACTTGGAATTCAACCGTCTTTGCAACTTTATGGGGAATCTGAAAGGAGCGAAATCGTTGCATATTCTCGACACTTAGTCGGCCGAGAGAAGTACTCTAGGCGCACATCCTCAACGATTCTACCAATCGGCTTGCCAACAGCTAGCGCGATAGGCGATAAGGATGGGGTGGATAGGATTGAGTAGTTGGGGGTAGGCAAGATGAATTTCCGACCTTAGCTCTTAAAGAGACTAAGCACCTAAATAAACAAACTTTGTACATTGTAATAATCTTTTCTTTATTTTTATCGAAAATTTCTGAAGTAGACCAAGTCTACTTCCTTCAACAAGAAAAAAAAAGCAATTAGGACCAAATGTCGGTAGTCACTCAAATACACGATTATGTTAGCATGTTGCACCATATATAGAGTATTTATGTTATCAGAATATTGTAATTAAGGGGTCCATATAGCTTAGGGACAGCTTGAAAGTTGAAACAGATAATAAAATGGTAATTAGTCGCAATCATACAAGGCTAGATTCCTCTAAGTTTAGATCTGATCTTCCTGCATCTGCATGCATCTCTCTGCAGCAGGATTTTTATAAGGAAAATCTACGGTGCCTCGTGTTTTGCTCATGAGATGTCCTAAAAAAGAGAGCTCTCTAACGTCAAAACGTGGATCCTGCGCGTCAGTGCCAGCTGAGAAATTGAAGGAGCAAAACACGAGACACTGTATCAGCATCCTTTTTGCGATGTTGTCCTTGTTTTATAACCTTGACCTAGTATACTCTAACCACATGATGTATATGCAACCTGATGGCTTTGTTTTCTTTGATTATCTAGTTTCTGTTAGGTAAGGGGTTGGAACTTGGAAGTGTTAGAATATTTAATATTATAATATTCAATTTACAGATAATTAGGAGTCAAGTTTATTTAAGAATAATTTAATTAAAGGTGAATCTGTGTTTTGATGGAAAATTCTGACGTACACATTCAATGTATTTGATCTCAAAAAGAACCTAGAATAAATAAATATACTCAATCGATCTCTATGCAGAAAATGGTCTTGCTTTAACTTATTTTTCTATCACCAAATTACTATCATGAAAGGCATAATATAGTAGAGGAAAACGCATAAAGCGTCATCATAATATCTAAGAAAAACTGCTGATGATCAATACTAGTGTGACGGTGTTGCAATTTCAGTTTATATTTTGTTTTTGAAGGACAAATTTACGCTTCTTCTTAAAGACTTGTGTTCATCAAAACTGCTGTGAGTTCTAACTTATAATTTGTTATTTTATATGAAATTACTTTGACTTTGATACCAATGATATAAAATACATTCAATCCTTATGTATTTTATAAATAAATTATAGCTCAAGAATAAGTAATTTGTATCTCGTCTTGTTGAAATTAAAATATTTCTTTCGATCTTCGCTTCTGTTTTTATGTGCTCCAATTACTGTCGAGACCAAATTATGCATAAATTTGAGAATTGTAATTTGATTACTGCTGCACCAAATTTTATATTTTATGGCGATAATCATTGGTCTTGTTGTTTATCTTTCCTTTGGTGGGTGCAAATTAAATTCAGTCAACCGACAAAAAAATTTCGCTGGTTGCAAATTTCTTTTTTTTGTTCCTAAATTGTGCAAATGAGGAGGAAAATGAAACTTCATTTTTCATTGATTTCGTCAATTGAAACTTGATAATTAAATAATGTGCAATTTTGCAAACGACCTAATAATAGTTCAATAATTTCGAGAAAAAAGGTCATGTGCAATTTTGAATGATTTGTATACTGCACCAAATTAACTCCTCTGTGATACTGTGCTAATTTAAGATTTAAGTGGTTTTAGTACTCTGTGAAGATAATCGTCAATTAGATCCAGTGCCATAATTTTGTTGGTGGAATTTCAATTTAGGTGGAGTCAAAAATCAAAATACTAAATTATAAGTAATTGCAAATAAAACTCTGTGTAAGAAATAAAATTAAAATAAATGTGGAAGCGTGAACTTATTTTCATTCCGTTGATACGGATTGTTTGGTATTGGTTCAGCCTAATTGACAATTAAATACACGTTGGGCAAATTAACATTCCATCAATAAATGGTACGATGCAAATTTTTTTTAAAAGAAGTGAAGTCTTTGTTTCAAATCTAATTCGAATTTTGATCTAAAATTTTTCAGAGCAGAGTTTCGAACCTGCGACTTTTCTTTGAGAGAGCATTGCTCTTAACTACTAAATCAAGAGTTGGTTCTTAGTAAAACGCAAATTAGATCCGCGAATGTGTAAATTTAAGCTCGTATGATGTAGATCAATGCCAGTATTTAAGTCATATTCGGTTAGGCCAACACATGCTATTTAACTATTTAAGTCATGATTTATTCATGTTAAGTCTATGGTTATAGAATTAAGTATTTGGTCTTTTGTTATCTCCAATAATGTTAAATCATTACGGAGTCATATTATGGATACTTGAATACTTTAATTATAACATATTTATTAAGATAGAACCTTACAAAATTAAGTTTTTTTTTTCCGGGCGGTAATTATTTTTTAATTACTGCTGCACTTATATGATTACGTACTCTTGAGCTATAATTTATTTGTAAAATACATAATGATCATAATGATTGAAAGTATTTATATGAGGAAGTAATAATGAGGTTTGGAGTTCATGTTATATATAATTGGCCACAACTAATTTAGGAGATATTTAAAAACCTAATTATGACATCTTTAGATGTAATGTGGAAAAACTAAAATTCAACTATATTTTCTTTTAGGAGGTATGACACGATATTACGGATATTTTACATTAGTAATTAGATTTTTGAAAATGACCCAAATTAGAAATATTTACTAATTATATTTTTCTTTGCTTTCTGAGTATATTGTCTGTGTGCTTGACAACAATCAATGTTTAAGCTTGGAAGAATCTTAAAAGCCTAAATTTTATATATTTTTATGGTAGAATGAAGTAAAAAAATACCAAGTTTTCGAATTTATTATTTTCAATAATACAATTGACCACACAACGTATTTCTCAAAGAATGTGTTAATGCACAATATATTATGTATTTAATAAAATTGAACTCAATTTGAAACTAAAATGGAACTGCTATGAAGAAAATATCAGCACGGTAATTCCTCCAATTTCAGAAGGAAAAACAAAAAAATGCTATTTGTTATCACGCATGTTGTTTGATTTTCAGGAGGAACGAGATCGTCTGAAGCGCGGCACCGTGCGGTACGCTTTCGGAATCGTCCGATTTCTTCGTGATTTGTGTCTCAGATCTAAAATCTCATCTGATTGTCATTTAGACGGTCGAGACGTGATACTGCGCGGTACCGCGCGACGGAAGAGCAGAGTCCCCTAATACCATGCACCTAATCCTTGAGACGGCTTCTGGTTATATATCCTTAATAGTCCAAGTTACTGCATATAGTGCCTGCATTTGGTTACACAGAAATAAAAGAAAGGCAATTTTTGCAATGTAGTCCTATAATTTCTAATGATATACCACAATTCTCCAGAAAATTAATAATAATAATAATAATAATAATAATAATAAAGAATTGAAAAGAAATTAATTGTACCAGTCACTTTGATCGTGTTAATGTACATGTGATTTGAAGAACTAGTCATTGCTAAAACATTAAGAAATGGACATAGATATATCATATAAAATATGAGTCTACGGTAAATAAAATCTCAATAAAGTTAATGTAGAAACAATTTACATGTGCACTATATTTTATAATTGACATGTTATTCACAATTTCAAATCGTTTAATACTTATGTTCATTTTTTTTAGATAAAAAGAGAGTCAAGTCCCTCAAATTCAAATTTAGATATCCTCAAGAGATATTTCATCTGAATTTCCAACCTAGCTGCAACAATTCATTATAAGAAGAAAATTGTTTTTGTCAGTAAATCAAATATTGATTATCTTTGTCAGTAGCTCAACTGTTCATTCTCTTTTTTGGTATTTCTTGTTTAAATATTTTTTGTGTGCGGACAATTGATTCATGCTTTCTAACTTAAACATTGACAAAAAATTTCTTAAACAAATTTCAAACTTATGAATCTTTTACCTGAAAAACTTTATTATAGTTATTTTAGCTATGAGTCCAAATCTTGATTATATGTTAGTTTTTTGGCTTTATATTATATAATAAATTTGATACGAGTAAAATTACAATGCTTGCGCTAGCACAAGTTCTAGATGCTTGCGACCACATATCTCGAATTTCATACTGCAAACGATCGATCGGAACCATTTAAAACGTTGTTCGTACTAACATCTACTTAGGGACTAAAATTTTTTATTTTTAGAAATTTGTTACTAATTTATCGGATGGATAAAAAAAATGACTTGATCTAACGATTATAAACTCATGACTAGTTTAATGAATTTTTAACTCATCCGATAAAATAACAAAAAATTCTAAAAATTGAAAATTTTGATTTCTATATAAATTTAGTATAGACAATATTTTCGATCGCTCGAATCCATAATATTTTCGAGATATTTGATCGCAAACAGAAAAGACCGGTTGGTCTCACTCATTTAATACAACTTAGAGATCAATACATGAGATACCAGTGCACTAAACCTGAGACTGACACATCAGTTTTGTTTCAACTTTCAAGTAACGGCCACATATAAAAAAAGTTGCAATTATTTCTGGAGACAATGACATATTAAAATGAAGTGTGTTAGTGTGACACCTTTGATTTTATTTCAGGTGCAAGGCATATAAAATAACCATAATAATTTCCCAAAACAATTGAATTTTTCTTACACCAATATTTAAGTTGGTAGTAGGGACCAAACTATAAAAGCTCCGTGATAGATAACAGGTGCATGACATACAAAAGAAAAGACTATATTAATTTTCTGACACAGTTATTATATTTGACCCAAATAATTAAATTGGTAATAGGGACCAACTATAAAAATGGTCAGTGAACCGTGAATCCGTGATCAATAACAGGTTGCATTGACATATAAAAATAAATTATAATAATTTTCTAACACAATTAAAATTTCTTACCCCAATAATTAAATTAGTAGTAGGGGCCAAAGTATAAATGCTCCGTGATCAATAATTAGCATACAATTATGTGTGAGCCAAAGGACAATGGATGATGATAAGGCGACTTGGCCTGGAATGAGATCTGGTGCTGTTCGGGACGGTGTAGTGCAGCATTTAGACCATCTGTTTTTCACTGATTGCATCAAGATTCGTGTCAAAATATAAAGACTTTCTGATTTTCATTTCTGAT
>CAXKVX010002526.1:0-52246 GCA_964058865.1 Eleocharis quinqueflora
CACAAAGCATAATGACCTAGTACGAGAAGTGTTTGTTCTTCGAGTATTTCATTTAAGGGTGGTAAGCTTTCACTAAAATGCCACAAACAACCATAGAATTCCACTCTCAAGTGATTAATATCCAACCACTTCATTTATGGGCGGTAGCCATTCAAGAAAACAGCACAAAGATCCTTTTCCTTCCACGAGTAGTGTTTTGTGATACCAATACTACATTTATGGTTGGACACCTTTCAAGAAAACTCTACAAAGCATCATAGACTACTACGAAAAATGTTTCTTCTTTGAGTACTTTATTTAAGGATTGTAACCTGTCATTAAAACAACACGAAGCCGCATAGTCTACTACGCTAGATGTTTCATGACCGAGTTCTTCGTTACGAGTGAAAGCCTTTCAACAAAACACCACATTGTAACTTATCATACTACTAGAATTGTTTCTTATCCTAATACTTCATTTATAGGTGGTATATTTTAAGAATACTCCACAAAGCATCATGTACGAGAAGTGTTTCTACTTCGAGTATTTCATTTAAGGGTGGTAAACTTTCACTAAAATGCCACAAACAAGCATAGAATTCCACTCTACTGGTGTGTTTGGATCATGTCATGGTTAGTACAAAAATAGTGCTATCTAGATTAGTGGTTGAAATAGTGGTTACTTTTTGCTATCTAGGTTAGTGCAAAAATAGTGCTATCTAAATTAGTGAAAATGTTGTTTGGATTGCACATTTGGAGTAGTGATTGTGAGAATTAGTAAAATAATAAATTATTCTAGTTTTTCAACAAATAATAATAATATAATAATAATACGATACTAATAAAATGATAATAATATAATAATAACACAATGACAGTAATACAAAATATTAAAGTAAATAATATAATAAAATGAAAATAATAATGATGGAAAAATAATAATAATAATAATAATAATAATAATAAAATTGATTATAAAAAAATTATGATAATAACAATAATAATAATAACAATAGCAACAATAATAATAATAAAATAATGACAATTACAATAATAATAAAATATAATAATAATGAAAATTATAATAATAATAAAATAATGATAATTACAATAATAATAATAATAACAATAATAATAATAATAATAACAATAATAATAATAAAATAATTACAGTTATGACAATAGCAACAATAATAATAATAAAATAATAACAATAATAATAATAATAAAATAAAATAATAATAATGACAATTACAATAATAATAATAATAATAATAGTAATGATGATAATAATAATAATAATAATAATAATAATAATAATAATAATAATAATAATAATAATAATGATGATTATAATAATAATGATGATGAAATAATAATAATAATCATCATCATCATAATGATGATGATGATAATAATAATAATAATAATAATAAAAATAATAATAAACAAAGAAAGTGTTGTTTTTAAAATAATTTCTCCCTCCGCCATTTGCCACCAAAATTGCTATTTATGCTAACTCATCTATTTTGTTGGGTTAGCTAATTAGTGAGATTAGTGTGCTATTCATGAATAGCCATTTTGTGTTTGGATGCTTATTATTCCAAAATAGTAATGCTATTCACTAAATAGCACTAACCACAATGAACCAAACACACCCGTACACGTGATTAATATCCAAGCACTTCGTATATGGGCGGTAGCTATTCAAGAAAACAGCACAAAGCTTCTTATCCTTCAACGAGTAGTGTTTTGTGATACCAATACTACATTTATGGTTGGTAACCTTTCAGGAAAACTCTACAAAGCATCATAGACTACTACGAAAAATGTTTCTTCTTTGAGTACTTTATTTCAGGATTGTAACATGTCATTAAAACAACACGAAGCCGCATAGTCTACTACGCTAGGTGTTTCATGACCGAGTTCTTCATTAAGACCGACAGCCTTTCAACAAAACACCACATTGCATCTTATCATACTACTAGAATTATTTCTGATCCTAGTACTTCATTTATGGGTGGTACCATTCAAGAATACTCTACAAAGCATCGTAGCATTGTAGGAGAAGTGTTTCTTCTTCAAGTACTTCATTTAAGGATCGTAAGCTTTCATTAAAACGCCACATACAAGGATAAAATTCCACTATAAGTGATTCTTATCCAATTGTTTCATTTATGGACGATTACCATACAAGAAAATATCACAAAGCTTACTATCCTATAAAGACAAGTGTTTCTGATCCGAGTACTACATTTATGGTTTGTAACCTTTCAAGAAAACTTCACAAAGCATCATAGACTACGCCGATAAGTGTTTCTTCGTCGAGTACTTTATTTAAGGATTGTAACCTTCACTAAAACACCATGAAGCCGCATAGTCTACTACGCTTGGTGTTTCATGACCGAGTACTTCAATTTCGAATGAAAGCCTTTAAACAAAACACCTCATTGCATCTTAGCATACTACAAGGAGTGTTTCTGATCCTAGTACTTCATTTTTGGGTGGTAACCTTTCAACAATACTCCACAAAGCATCATAGTCTTGTAGGAGAAGTGTTTCTTCTTCGAATACATCATTTAAGGGTGGTAAGCTTTCACTAAAACGCCACAAACAAGCATAGAATTCCACTCTAAGTGATTCCTATCCAAGCACTTCATTTATGAGCGGTAACCATTGAAGAAAACAACACAGCTTCTTATCCTCCAACGAAAAGTGTTTTGTGATACGAGTACTACATTTATGGTTGGTAACATTTCAAAAAAACTCCACAAAGCATCATATACTACTATGAAAAGTGTTTCTTCTTCCAATACTTTATTTATGAGTTCCTACCTATCATTAAAAGACCACAAAGCCTCATAGTCTACTATGCGAGGTGTTTCATGACCGAGTTCTTCAATTACGGGTGAAAGCCTTTCAACAAAACATCACATTGCATCTTATCGTACTACTAGAAGTGTTTCTGATCCTAATACTTCATTCATGGGTGGTATATTTTAAGAATACTCCACAAAGCATCATGGCCTAGTACGAGAAGAGTTTCTTCTCCAAATATTTCATTTAAGAGTGGTAAGCTTTCACTAAAACGCCACATACAAGCAGAAAATTCCCCTCTAAGTGATTCATATCCAATTATTTCAATTATGGGCAATAACCATTCGGAAAACAACACAAAGCTTCTTATCCTATAACGAGAAGTGTTTCTGATCCGAGTACTACATTTATGGTTGGTAACCTGTTAAGAAAATCCACAAAGCATCATAGACTACTACGAAATGTGTTTGTTCTTCGAGTACTTTATTTAAGGGTTGTTACCTTTCACTAATACACCATGATGCCGCATAGTCTACTACGGTTGGTGTTTCATGACCGAGTACTTCAATTACGGGTGAAAGCCTTTCAACAAAATACCACATTGCATCTTATCATACTACTAAAAGTGTTTCTGATCCTAATACTTCATTTATGGGTGGTATATTTTAAGAATACTCCACAAAGCATAATGGCCTAGTATGAGAAGTGTTTCTTCTTCGAGTATTTCATTTAAGGGTGGTAAGCTTTCACTAAAATGCCACAAACAAGCATAAATTTCACTCTAAGTGATTAATATCCGAGCACTTCATTTATGGGAGGTAGCCATTCAAGAAAACATCACATATCTTCTTATCCTTGAACGAGTTGTGTTTTGTGATACCAATACTATATTTATGGTTCGTAAGCTTTCACTAAAACAGCACATATCTTCACTACGCTTGGTGTTTCATGACCGAGTACTTCAATTACTAATGAAAGCCTTTCAAAAAAACACCTCATTGCATCTTAGCATACTACAAGGAGTGTTTCTGATCCTAGTACTTCATTTATGGGTGGTAACTTTTCAAGAGTACTCCACAAAGCATCATAGACTACTACAAAAAGTGTTTCTTCTTCCAGTAATTTATTTAAGAGTTGTAACCTGTCATTAAAACACGACGAAGCCGCATAGTCTACTATGCTCGGTGTTTCATGACTGAGTTCTTCAATTACGGGTGAAAGCCTTTCAACAAAACACCACATTGCATCTTATCATACTACTAGAAGTGTTTCTGATCCTAATACTTCATTTATGGGTGGTATATTTTAAGAATACTCCACAAAGCATAATGGACTAGTACGAGAAGTGTTTCTTCTTCGAGTATTTCACTCTAAGTGATTAATATCCAAGCACTTCGTTTATGGGCAGTAGCCATTCAAGAAATCAGCACAAATCTTCTTATCCTTCAACGAGTTGTGTTTTGTGATACCAATACTACATTTATGGTTGGTAACCTTTCACTAAAACACCATGATGCCGCATAGTCTACTACGCTTGGTGTTTAATGACCGAGTACTTCAATTACGAATGAAAGCCTTTCAACAAAACACCTCATTGCATCTTAGCATACTACAAGTAGTGTTTCTGATCCTAGTACTTCATTTATGGGTGGTACCATTCAAGAATACTCTACAAAGCATCGTAGCATTGTAGGAGAAGTGTTTCTTCTTCGAGTACTTCATTTAAGGATAGTAAGCTTTCCTTAAAACGCCACATACAAGGATAAAATTCCACTATAACTGATTCTTATCCAATTGTTTCATTTATGGGCGATTACCATACAAGAAAATATCACAAAGCTTACTATCCTATAAAGATAAGTGTTTCTGATCCGAGTACTACATTTATGGTTGGTAACCTTTCAAGAAAATTCCACAAAGCATTATAGACTACTACGAAAAGTGTCATTAAAACACCACGAAGCCGCATAGTCTACTATGCTAGGTGTGTCATGACCGATTTCTTCAATTACGGGTGAAAGCCTTTCAACAAAACACCACATTGCATCTTATCATACTAGAAGTGTTTCTGATCCTAATACTTCATTTATGGGTGGTATATTTTAAGAATACTCGACAAAGCATCATGGCCTAGTACGAGAAGTGTTTCTTCTTCGATTATTTCATTTAAGGGTGATAAGCTTTCACTAAAACGCCACATACAAGAATAAAATTTCCCTCTAAGTGATTCATGTCCGATTATTTCAATTTTGGGGGATAACCATTTAAGAAAACAACACAAAGCTTCTTAACTTATAACAAAAAGTATTTCTGATCCGAGTACCACATTTATGGTTGGTAACCTTTCAAGAAAACTCCACAAAGCATCATAAACTACTACGAAAAGTGTTTCTTCTTCGAGTACTTTATTTAAAGGTTGTAACCTTTCATTAAAACAACAAGAAGCCGCATAGTCTACTATGCTAGGTGTTTAATGATCGTGTACTTCAATTACGAGTAAGCCTTTCAACAAAACACCAATTTGCATCTTAGGATACTACAAGAAGTGTTTCATCTCTGAGTAATTCATTTAAAGGTGGTAACCTTTTCAGAAACACCACGAAACAACTCAAATTACTTAGTTAAGTGTTTCATGTCTCAGGTCTTCATTTATGGGTGGCACCTTTCCTATAAATACCACAATGCTTCTTTGCCTACTACAAGAAGTGTTTTTTAGTCAGGCACTTCATTTATTGATGGCAACCTTTCAAAAAAATACCACAAAACATCTTAGCCTACTATGAGAAGAGTTTTTAATCTTCGAATATTTTATTAAAGTGTAATAAACTTTTAAGAAAACTCCACAAAGCAACTTAGTCTACTAAGCTATGTGTTTCATGATTGAGTACATCGTTTACGGGTGATAACATTTAAAAAAAAAACATCATAATGAATTTTAGCCTAATAAAAGAAGTGTTTCATCTCTGAGTACTTCACTTAATGTTGGCATCCTTTCAAGAAAAAACTATGAAAAAACAAAGAAGTCTGGAAATCTTTGAAGAAAACACCACGGAGTAGCTTAAACTACTAAGGGGAGTGTTTTTTGTCTGACTATATTTATAGGTGCCAAACTTCTAAGAAAACACCACAATGCATCTTTGCCAACAACGAGAAGTGTTTCTATTTCGAGCACTTAATTTATCGGTAGTAACCTTTGAAGAAAACTCTTAGCCTACTACGAGAAGTGTTTCATATTCAGATACTTTGTTGAAGGGTGGTAACCTTGCACTAAAACACCACTAAGTAGCATAAAATACCACTCTAGGTGTTTCTTGTCAGAGTACTTCATTTATTAGTGGTAACCATCCAAGAGAACACCATAAAGCATCTTATCATACTATGAGACATTTTTTTGATCCTAGTACATCATTTATGGGTGGCAACCATTCAAAAAATACTCCAGAAAGCATCATAACCAAGTACGAGAAGTGTTTCTTCTTCGAGTACTTCATTTAAGGATGGTAAGCTTTCACTAAAACGTCACGAACAAGCATAAAATACCACTCTAAGTGATTCATATCCTAGTACATCATTTATGGGCGATAACTAGTCAATAAAACACCACAAAGCTCCTTATCCTACAACGAGAAGTGTTTCTGATCCGAGTACTACATTTATGGTTGGTAACTTGTCAAGAAAACTCCAAAAAGCATCATAGACTACTACAAAAATTGTTTCTTCTTCAAGTATTATATTTAAGGGTGGTAACCTTTCAGTAAAACACCACGAAGCTGCATAGTCTACTATGCTAGGTGTTTCATGACCGAGTTCTTCAATTAAGGGTGCCTTTCAACAAAACACCACATTACATCTAATCATACTACAAGAAGTGTTTTTGATACTAGTACTTCAATTATGGGTGGTAACCATTCAAGGATACTCCACAAAGCATCACAACCTAGTACGAGAAGTGTTTCTTCTTCGTGTACTTTATTTAAGGGTGGTAAGCTTTCACTAAAATGCCACAATAAAATATAGAATTCCACTCTAAGTGTTTAATATCCAAGTACTTCATTTATGGGCGATAACAAAACAAAGCTTCTTATCCTACAACGAGAAGTACTTCGGATCTGAGTACTAAGTTTATGGTTGGTAACCTTTCAAGAAAACTCCGCAATGCATTATAAACTACTATGAATGGTGTTTCTTCTTCGAGTACTTTAATTATGAGTTGTAACCTTTCATTAAAACACTACGAAGTCGCATAGTCTACTACGCTAGGTGTTTCATGAACGAGTTCTTCAATTACGGGTGAAATCCTATCAAACAAACACCACATTGCATCTTACCATACTACTAGAAGTTTTTTCTGATCTTAGTACTTCATTTATAGGTGGTAACCTTTCAAGAATAGTCCACGAAGCATCATTGTCTAGTACGAGAAGTATTTCTTCTTCGAGTACTTTAATTAAGGGTGGGAAGCTTTCTCTAAAACGCAACATACAAGCATATAATTCCACTCCAAGTGATTCATATCCAATTACATCATTTATGAGTGGTAACCATTCAAGAAAACAACACAAAGCTTCTTAACCTATAACGAGACTGTTTCTGATCCGAGTACTACATTTATGGTTGGTAACCTTTCAAGAAAACTCCACAAAGTATCAAAAACTACTACGAAAAGTGTTTCTTCTTCGAGTACTTTATTTAAAGGTTGTAACCTTTCATTAAAACAACAAGAAGTCGAATAGTCTACTATGCTAGGTGTTTCATGATCGAGTACAATAATGAGTGAAAAGCCTTTCAACAAAACACCACATTGTATCTTAGCATACTACAAGTAGTGTTTATGATCCTAGTACTTCATTTATGGGTGGTAACCTTTCAAGAATACTCCACAAAGCATCATAGACTACTACGAAAAGTGTTTCCTCTTCGAGTACTTTATTTAAGGGTTGTAACCTTTCATTGAAACCCCACGAAGTTGCATAGTCTGCAACGTTGAGTGTTTCATGATTGAGTACTTCAATTACTAGTGAAAGCCTCTGATCTTAGTACTTTATTTATGGATGGTAACCTTACAAGAATACTCCACAAAGCATAATAGCCTAGTACGAGAAGTGTTTCTTCTTCGAGTACTTCATTTCAGGGTGGTAAGCTTTCACTAAAACGCCACAAACAAGCATAGAATTCCACTCTAAATGATTAATATCCAAGCACTTTGTTTATGGGCGGTAGCAATTCAAGAAAACAGCACAAAACTTCTTATCCTTCAACGAGTAGTGTTTTGTGATACCAATATTACGTTTATGGTTGGTAACCTTTCAAGAAAACTCTACAAAGCATCATAGACTACTACCGAAAATGTTTCTTCTTTAGTCTTTATTTAAGGGTTGTAACCTGTCATTAAAACACCACGAAGCCACATAGTCTACTACGCAAGGTGTTTCATGACCGAGTTCTTCATTACGAGTGAAAGCCTTTCAACAAAACACCACATTGCATCTTATCATACTACTAGAAGTGTTTCTGATCCTAGTACCTTTCAAGAAAACTCCACACAACATCGTAGCATTGTAGGAGAAGTGTTTCTTCTTCGAGTAATTCATTTAAGGATGGTAAGCTTTCACTAAAACGCCACATAGAAGGATAAAATTCCACTCAAAGTGATTCATATCCAATTGTTTCATTTTTGGGCGATTACCATTCAAGAAAACATCACAAAGCTTATTATCCTATAAAGAGAAGTGTTTCTGATACGAGTACAACATTTATGGTTGGTAACCTTTCAAGAAAACTTCACAAAGCATCATAGACAACTCCGATAAGTGTTTCTTCTTCGAATACTTTATTTAAGTATTGTAACCTTTCACTAAAACACCATGAAGCCGCATAGTCTACTACGCTTGGTGTTTCATGACCGAGTACTTCAATTACGAATGAAAGCTTTTCAACAAAACACCTCATTGCATCTTAGCATACTACAAGGAGTGTTTCTGATCCTAGTACTTCATTTATGGGGGTACCCTTTCAAGAGTACTCCACAAAGCATCATAGCCTTGTAGGAGAAGTGTTTCTTCTTCGAATACATCATTTAAGGGCGGTAAGCTTTCACCAAAACACCACATACAATCATAGAATTCCAATCTAAGTGATTCATATCCAAGCACTTCATTTAAGGGCGGTAACCATTCAAAAAAACAACACAGCTTCTTATCATACAACGAAAAGTTTTTTGTGATACGAGTACTACATTATTTTATGGTTCGTAACCTTTTAAGATAATTCCACAAAGCATCATAGACTATTACAAAAAGTGTTTCTTCTTCCAGTACTTTATTTAAGAGTTGTAACCAGTCATTAATACACCACGAAGCCGCATAGTCTACTATGCTTGGTGTTTCATGACCGAGTTCTTCAATTACGGGTGAGAGAGCCTTTCAACAAAACAGCACATTGCATCTTATCATACTACTAGAAGTGTTTCTGATCCTAATACTTCATTTATGGGTGGTATATTTTAAGAATAATCCACAAAGCATAATGGACTAGTACGAGAAGTGTTTCTTCTTCGAGTATTTCATTTAAGGGTGGTAAGCTTTCACTAAAACGCCACAAACAAGCATAAATTCCACTCTAAGTGATTAATATCCAAGCACTTCGTTTATGGGCGGTAGCCATTCATGAAAACAACACAAATCTTCTTATCCTTCAACGATTTGTGTTTTGTGATACCAATACTATATTTGTGGTTGGTAACCTTTCAGAAAAACTCTACAAGTCATCATAGGCTACCACGAAAAATGTTTCTTCTTTGAGTACTTTATTTAAGGATTGTAACCTTACATTAAAACAACGCGAAGCCGCATAGTCTACTACGGTAGGTGTTTCATGACCGAATTCTTCATTACGAGTGAAAGCCTTTCAACCAAACACCATGAAGCCACATAGTCTACTACGCTTGGTGTTTCATGACTGAGTACTTCAATTATGAATGAAAGCCTTTCAACAAAACACCTCATTGCATCTTAGCATACTAAAAGGAGTGTTTCTGATCCTAGTACTTCATTTATGGCTGGTAACTTTTCAACAATACTCCACAAAGCATAATGACCTAGTACGAGAAGTGTTTGTTCTTCGAGTATTTCATTTAAGGGTGGTAAGCTTTCACTAAAATGCCACAAACAACCATAGAATTCCACTCTCAAGTGATTAATATCCAACCACTTCGTTTATGGGCGGTAGCCATTCAAGAAAACAGCACAAAGATCCTTTTCCTTCCACGAGTAGTGTTTTGTGATACCAATAGTACATTTATGGTTGGTCTCCTTTCAGGAAAACTCTACAAAGCATCATAGACTACTACGAAAAATGTTTCTTCTTTGAGTACTTTATTTAAAGATTGTAACCTGTCATTAAAACAACCGAAGCCGCATAGTCTACTACGCTAGATGTTTCTGGACCGAGTTCTTCATTATGAGTGAAAGCCTTTCAACAAAACACCACATTGCAACTTATCATACTACTAGAATTGTTTCTTATCCTAATACTTCATTTATAGGTGGTATATTTTAAGAATACTCCACAAAGCGTCATGGCCTAATACGAGAAGTGTTTCTACATCGAGTATTTCATTTAAGGGTGGTAAGCTTTCACTAAAACGCCACAAACAAGCATAGAATTCCACTCAACGTGATTAATATCCAAGCACTTCGTATATGGACGGTAGCCATTCAAGAAAACAGCACAAAGCTTCTTATCCTTCAACGAGTAGTGTTTTGTGATACCAATACTACATTTATGGTTAGTAACCTTTCAGGAAAACTCTATAAAGCATCATAGACTATTACGAAAAATGTTTCTTATTTTGAGTACTTTATTTAAGGATTGTAACATGTCATTAAAACAACACGAAGCCGCATAGTCTACTACGCTAGGTGTTTCATGACCGAATTCTTCATTACGTGCGAAAGCCTTTCAACAAAACACCACATTGCATCTTATCATACTACTAGAATTATTTCTGATCCTAGTACTTCATTTATGGGTGGTGCCATTCAAGAATACTTCACAAAGCATCGTAGCATTGTAGGAGAAGTGTTTCTTCTTCGAGTACTTCATTTAAGGATCGTAAGCTTTCACTAAAACGCCACATACAAGCATATAATTCCACTCTAAATGATTCATATCCAAGCACTTCATTTATGGGCGGTAACCATTCAAGAAAACAACAAGACTTCTTATCCTACAACGAAAATTATTTTGTGATACGAGTACTACATTTATGGTTGGTAACCTTTTAAGAGTACTCCACAAAGCATCATAGCCTTGTAGGAAAAGTGTTTCTACTTCGAATACATCTTTTAAGGGCGGTAAGCTTTCACTAAAACGCCACATACAAGCATAGAATTCAACTCTAAGTGATTCATATCCAAGCATTCACTTATTGGCGGTAACCATTCAAGAAAACAACACAGCTTCTTATCCTGCAAGCAAAAGTATTTTGTGATACGAGTACTACATTTATGATTGGTAACCTTTCAAGAAAATTCCACAAATCATCATAGACTACTACGAAAAGTGTCATTAAAACACCACGAAGCCGCATAGTATACTATGCTAGGTGTTTCATGACCGAGTTCTTCAATTACGGGTGAAAGCCTTTCAACAAAACACCACATTGCATCTTATCATACTAGAAGTGTTTCTGATCCTAATACTTCATTTATGGGTGGTATATTTTAAGAATACTCCACAAAGCATCATGGCCTAGTACGAGAAGTGTTTCTTCTTCGATTATTTAATTAAAGGGTGATAAGCTTTCACTAAAACGCCACATACAAGAATAAAATTTCCCTCTAAGTGATTCATGTCCGATTATTTCAATTATGGGGGATAACCATTCAGGAAAAAACCACAAAGCTTCTTATCCTATAACGACAAGTGTTTCTGATCCGAGTACTACATTTATGGTTGGTAACCTGTTAAGAAAATTCCACAAAGCATCATAGACTACTACGAAATGTGTTTGTTCTTCGAGTACTTTATTTAAGGGTTGTTACCTTTCACTAAAACACCATGAAGCCGCATAGTCTACTACGCTTGGTGTTTCATGACCGAGTACTTCAATTACGAATGAAAGCCTTTCAACAAAACACCTCATTGCATCTTAGCATACTACAAGGAGTGTTTCTTATCCTAGTACTTCATTTATGGGTGGTTACCTTTCAAGAATACTCCACAAAGCATCATAGCCTTGTAGGAAAAGTGTTTCTACTTCGAATACATCATTTAAGGGCGGTTAGCTTTCACTAAAACACCACATACAAGCATAGAATTTCAATCTAAGTGATTCATATCCAAGCACTTCATTTATGGGCGGTAACCATTCAAGAAAACAACACAACTTCTTATCCTACAACGAAAAGTATTTTGTGATACGAGTACTACATTTATGGTTGGTAACCTTTCAAGAAAATTCCACAAAGCAGCATAGAGTACTACAAAAAGTGTTTCTTCTTCCAGTACTTTATTTAAGAGTTGTAACCTGTCATTAAAACACCACGAAGCCGCATAGTCTACTATGCTAGGTGTTTCATGACGGAGTTCTTCAATTACGGGTGAAACTTTTAAACAAAACAGCACATTGCATATTATCTTACTACTAGAAGTGTTTCTGATCCTAATACTTCATTTATGGTTGGTATATTTTAAGAATACTCCACAAAGCATCATGGCCTAGTACGAGAAGTGTTTCTTCTTCGAGTATTTCATTTACGGGTGGTAAGCTTTCACTAAAACGCCACAAACAAGCATAAATTCCACTCTAAGTGATTAATATCCAAGCACTTCGTTTATGGGCGGTAGCCATTCATGAAAACAGCACAAATCTTCTTATCCTTCAACGAGTTGTGTTTTGTGATACCAATACTACATTTATGGTTGTTAACCTTTCAGGAAAACTCTATAAAGCATCATAGACTACTACGAAAAATGTTTCTTCTTTGAGTACTTTATTTAAGGATTGTAACATGTCATTAAAACAACACGAAGCCGCATAGTCTACTACGCTAGGTGTTTCATGACCGAGTTCTTCATTACGAGCGAAAGCCTTTCAACAAAACACCAAATTGCATCTTATCATACTACTAGAATTATTTCTGATCCAAGTACTTCATTTATGGGTGGTACCATTCAAGAATACTCCATAAAGCATCGTAGCATTGTAGGAGAAGTGTTTCTTCTTCGAGTACTTCATTTAAGGATCGTAAGCTTTCATTAAAACGCCACATACAAGGATAAAATTCCACTATAAGTGATTCTTATCCAATTGTTTCATTTATGGGCGATTACCATACAAGAAAATATCACAAAGCTTACTATCCTATAAAGAGAAGTGTTTCTGATCCGAGTACTACATTTATGGTTGGTAATCTTTCAAGAAAACTTCACAAAGCATCATAGACTACGCCGATAAGTGTTTCTTCTTCGAGTACTTTATTTAAGTGTTGTAATCTTTCACTAAAACCCCATGAAGCCGCATAGTCTACTACGCTTGGTGTTTCATGACCGAGTACTTCAATTACGAATGAAAGCCTTTCAACAAAACATCTCATTGCAACTTACCATACTACAAGGAGTGTTTCTGATCCTAGTACTTCATTTTTGGGTGGTAACCTTTCAACAATACTCCACAAAGCATCATAGTCTTGTAGGAGAAGTGTTTCTTCTTCGAATACATCATTTAAGTGTGGTAAGCTTTCACTAAAACGCCACAAACAAGCATAGAATTCCACTCTAAGTGATTCCTATCCAAGCACTTCATTTATGGGCGATAACCATTCGGAAAACAACACAAAGCTTCTTATCCTATAGCGAGAAGTGTTTCTGATCCGAGTACTACATTTATGGTTGGTAACCTGTTAAGAAAATCCACAAAGCATCATAGACTACTACGAAATGAGTTTGTTCTTCGAGTAATTTATTTAAGGGTTGTTACCTTTCACTAAAACACCATGATGCCGCATAGTCTACTACGGTTGGTGTTTCATGACCGAGTACTTCAATTACGGGTGAAAGCCTTTCAACAAAATACCACATTGTATCTTATCATACTACTAGAAGTGTTTCTGATCCTAATACTTCATTTATGGGTGGTATATTTTAAGAATACTCCACAAAGCATAATGGCCTAGTATGAGAAATGTTTCTTCTTCGAGTATTTCATTTAAGGGTGGTAAGCTTTCACTAAAACGCCACAAACAAGCATAAATTTCACTCTAAGTGATTAATATCCGAGCACTTCATTTATGGGATGTAGCCATTCAAGAAAACAGCACATATCTTCTTATCCTTGAACGAGTTGTGTTTTGTGATACCACTACTATATTTGTGGTTGGTAAGCTTTCACTAAAACAGCACATATCTTCACTATGCTTGGTGTTTAATGACCCAGTACTTCAATTACTAATGAAAGCCTTTCAACAAAACACCTCATTGCATCTTAGCATACTACAAGGAGTGTTTCTGATCCTAGTACTTCATTTATGGGTGGTAACCTTTCAAGAGTACTCCACAAAGCATCATAGCCTTGTAGGAGAAGTGTTTCTTCTTCGAATACATCATTTAAGGGCGGTAAGATTTCACTAAAACACCACATACAAGCATATAATTCCACTCTAAATGATTCATATCCAAGCACTTCATTTATGTGCGGTAACCATTCAAGAAAACAACACAACTTCTTATCCTACAACGAAAATTATTTTGTGATACGAGTACTACATTTATGGTTGGTAACCTTTCAAGAAAATTCCACAAAGCATCATAGACTACTACAAAAAGTGTTTCTTCTTCCAGTACTTTATTTAAGAGTTGTAACCTGTCATTAAAACACCACGAAGCCGCATAGTCAACAATGCTCGGTGTTTCATGACTGAGTTCTTCAATTACGGGTGAAAGCCTTTCAACAAAATATCACATTGTATCTTATCATATTACTAGAAGTGTTTCTGATCCTAATAATTCATTTATGGGTGGTATATTTTAAGAATACTCCACAAAGCATAATGGACTAGTACGAGAAGTGTTTCTTCTTCGAGTATTTCATTTAAGGGTGGTAAGCTTTCACTAAAACGCCACAAACAAGCATAAATTTCACTCGAAGTGATTAATATCCAAGCACTTCGTTTATGGGCAGTAGCCATTCAAGAAATCAGCACAAATCTTCTTATCCTTCAACGAGTTGTGTTTTGTGATATCAATACTACATTTATGGTTGGTAACCTTTCAATAAAACACCATGATGCCGCATAGTCTACTACGCTTGGTGTTTAATGACCGAGTACTTCAATTACGAATGAAAGCCTTTAAACAAAACACCTCATTGCATCTTAGCATACTACAAGGAGTGTTTCTGATCCTAGTACTTCATTTATGGTTGGTAACCTTTTAAGAGTACTCCACAAAGCATCATAGCCTTGTAGGAAAAGTGTTTCTACTTCGAATACATCTTTTAAGGGCGGTAAGCTTTCACTAAAACACCACATACAAGCATAGAATTCAACTCTAAGTGATTCATATCCAAGCACTTCACTTATTGGCGGTAACCATTCAAGAAAACAACACAACTTCTTATCCTGCAAGAAAAAGTATTTTGTGATACGAGTACTACATTTATGGTTGGTAACCTTTCAAGAAAATTCCACAAAGCAGCATAGACTACTACAAAAAGTGTTTCTTCTTCCAGTACTTTATTTAAGAGTTGTAACCTGTCATTAAAACACCACGAAGCCGCATAGTCTACTATGCTAGGTGTTTCATGACGGAGTACTTCAATTACGGGTGAAACTTTTATACAAAACAGCACATTGCATATTATCTTCCTACTAGAAGTGTTTCTGATCCTAATACTTCATTTATGGTTGGTATATTTTAAGAATACTCCACAAAGCATCATGGCCTAGTACGAGAAGTGTTTCTTCTTCGAGTATTTCATTTACGGGTGGTAAGCCTTTACTAAAATGCCACAAACAAGCATAAATTCCACTCTAAGTGATTAATATCCAAGCACTTCGTTTATGGGCGGTAGCTATTCATGAAAACAGCACAAATCTTCTTATCCTTCAACGAGTTGTGTTTTGTGATACCAACACTACATTTATGGTTGGTAAACTTTCACTAAAACACCATGATGCCGCATAGTCTACTACGCTTGGTGTTTAATGACTGAGTACTTCAATTTCGAATGAAAGCCTTTCAACAAAACACCTCATTGCATCTTAGCATACTACAAGGAGTGTTTCTGATCCTAGTACTTCATTTATGGGTGGTAACATTTTAAGAGTACTCCACAAAGCATCATAGCCTTGTAGGAAAAGTGTTTCTACTTCGAATACATCTTTTAAGGGCGGTAAGCTTTCACTAAAACACCACATACAAGCATAGAATTCAACTCTAAGTGATTCATATCCAAGCACTTCACTTATTGGCGGTAACCATTCAAGAAAACAACACAACTTCTTATCCTGCAAGAAAAAGTATTTTGTGATACGAGTACTACATTTATGGTTGGTAACCTTTCAAGAAAATTCCACAAATCATCATAGACTACTACGAAAAGTGTCATTAAAACACCACGAAGCCGCATAGTATACTATGCTAGGTGTTTCATGACCGAGTTCTTCAATTCGGGTGAAAGCCTTTCAACAAAACACCACATTGCATCTTATCATACTAGAAGTATTTCTGATCCTAATACTTCATTTATGGGTGGTATATTTTAAGAATACTCCACAAAGCATCATGGCCTAGTACGAGAAGTGTTTCTTCTTCGATTATTTCATTAAAGGGTGATAAACTTTCACTAAAACGCCACATACAAGAATAAAATTTCCATCTAAGTGATTCATGTCCGATTATTTCAATTATGGGGGATAACCATTCAGGAAAAAACCACAAAGCTTCTTATCCTATAACGACAAGTGTTTCTGATCGAGTACTACATTTATGGTTGGTAACCTGTTAAGAAAATTCCACAAATCATCATAGACTACTACGAAATGTGTTTGTTCTTCGAGTACTTTATTTAAGGGTTGTTACCTTTCACTAAAACACCATGAAGCCGCATAGTCTACTACGCTTGGTGTTTCATGACCGAGTACTTCAATTACGAATGAAAGCCTTTCAACAAAACACCTCATTGCATCTTAGCATACTACAAGGAGTGTTTCTTATCCTAGTACTTCATTTATGGGTGGTAACCTTTCAAGAATACTCCACAAAGCATCATAGCCTTGTAGGAAAAGTGTTTCTACTTCGAATACATCATTTAAGGGCGGTTAGCTTTCACTAAAACACCACATACAAGCATAGAATTCCACTCTAAGTGATTCATATCCAAGCACTTCATTTATGGGCGGTAACCATTCAAGAAAACAACACAACTTCTTATCCTACAACGAAAAGTATTTTGTGATACGAGTACTACATTTATGGTTGGTAACCTTTCAAGAAAATTCCACAAAGCAGCATAGACTACTACAAAAAGTGTTTCTTCTTCCAGTACTTTATTTAAGAGTTGTAACCTGTCATTAAAACACCACGAAGCCGCATAGTCTACTATGCTAGGTGTTTCATGACGGAGTTCTTCAATTACGGGTGAAACTTTTATACAAAACAGCACATTGCATATTATCTTCCTACTAGAAGTGTTTCTGATCCTAATACTTCATTTATGGTTGGTATATTTTAAGAATACTCCACAAAGCATCATGGCCTAGTACGAGAAGTGTTTCTTCTTCGAGTATTTCATTTACGGGTGGTAAGCTTTTACTAAAATGCCACAAACAAGCATAAATTCCACTCTAAGTGATTAATATCCAAGCACTTCGTTTATGGGCGGTAGCTATTCATGAAAATAGCACAAATCTTCTTATCCTTCAACGAGTTGTGTTTTGTGATACCAACACTACATTTATGGTTGGTAAACTTTCACTAAAACACCATGATGCCGCATAGTCTACTACGCTTGGTGTTTAATGACTGAGTACTTCAATTTCGAATGAAAGCCTTTCAACAAAACACCTCATTGCATCTTAGCATACTACAAGGAGTGTTTCTGATCCTAGTACTTCATTTATGGGTGGTAACCTTTTAAGAGTACTCCACAAAGCATCATAGCCTTGTAGGAGAAGTGTGTTTTCTTCGAATACATCTTTTAAGGGCGGTAAGCTTTCACTAAAACGCCACATACAAGCATAGAATTCCACTCTAAGTGATTCATATCCAAGCACTTCACTTATTGGCGGTAATCATTCAAGAAAACAACACGGCTTCTTATCCTGCAAGCAAAAGTATTTTGTGATACGAGTACTACATTTATGGTTGGTAACCTGTCAAGAAAATTCCACAAAGCATCATAGACTACTACGAAAAGTGTCATTAAAACACCACGAAGCCGCATAGTCTACTATGCTAGGTGTTTCATGACCGAGTTCTTCAATTACGGGTGAAAGCCTTTCAACAAAACACCACATTGCATCTTATCATACTAGAAGTGTTTCTGATCCTAATACTTCATTTATGGGTGGTATATTTTAAGAATACTCCACCAAGCATCATGGCCTAGTACGAGAAGTGTTTCTTCTTCAATTATTTCATTTAAGGGTGATAAGCTTTCACTAAAACGCCACATACAAGAATAAAATTTCCCTCTAAGTGATTCATGTCCGATTATTTCAATTATGGGGGATAACCATTCAGCAAAAAAACCACAAAGCTTCTTATCCTATAACGACAAGTGTTTCTGATCCGAGTACTACATTTATGGTTGGTAACCTGTTAAGAAAATTCCACAAAGCATCATAGACTACTACGAAATGTGTTTGTTCTTCGAGTACTTTATTTAAGGGTTGTTACCTTTCACTAAAACACCATGAAGCCGCATAGTCTACTACGCTTGGTGTTTCATGACCGAGTACTTCAATTACGAATGAAAGCCTTTCAACAAAACACCTCATTGCATCTTAGCATACTACAAGGAGTGTTTCTTATCCTAGTACTTCATTTATGGGTGGTAACCTTTCAAGAATACTCCACAAAGCATCATAGCCTTGTAGGAAAAGTGTTTCTACTTCGAATACATCATTTAAGGGCCGTTAGCTTTCACTAAAACACCACATACAAGCTTTGAATTCCACTCTAAGTGATTCATATCCAAGCACTTCATTTATGGGCGGTAACCATTCAAGAAAACAACACAATTTCTTATCCTACAACGAAAAGTATTTTGTGATACATTTATGGTTGCCTTTCAAGAAAATTCCAAAAAGCATCATAGACTACAACAAAAAGTGTTTCTTCTTCCAGTACTTTATTTAAGAGTTGTAACCTGTCATTAAAACACCAGGAAAGCCACATAGTCTACTATGCTAGGTGTTTCATGACGGAGTTCTTCAATTACGGGTGAAACTTTTAAACAAAACAGCACATTGCATATTATCTTACTACTATACGTTTTTCTGATCCTAATACTTCATTTATGGCTGGTATATTTTAAGAATACTCCACAAAGCATCATGGCCTAGTCCGAGAAGTGTTTCTTCTTCGAGTATTTCATTTACGAGTGGTAAGCTTTCACTAAAACGCCACAGACAAGCATAAATTCCACTCTAAGTGATTAATATCCAAGCACTTCGTTTATAGGCGATAGCCATTCATGAAAACAGCACAAATCTTCTTATCTTTCAACGGGTTGTGTTTTGTGATACGAATACTACATTTATGGTTGTTAACCTTTCAGGAAAACTCTATAAAGCATCATAGACTACTACGAAAAATGTTTCTTCTTTGAGTACTTTATTTAAGGATTGTAACATGTCATTAAAACAACACGAAGCCGCATAGTCTACTACGCTAGGTGTTTCATGACCGAGTTCTTCATTACGAGTGAAAGCCTTTCAACAAAACACCACATTGCATCTTATCATACTACTAGAATTATTTCTGATCCTAGTACTTCATTTATGGGTGGTACCATTCAAGAATACTCCACAAAGCATCGTAGCATTGTTGGAGAAGTGTTTCTTCTTCGAGTACTTCATTTAAGGATCGTAAGCTTTCATTAAAACGCCACATACAAGGATAAAATTCCACTATAAGTGATTCTTATCCAATTGTTTCATTATGGGCGATTACCATACAAGAAAATATCACAAAGCTTACTATCCTATAAAGAGAAGTGTTTCTGATTCGAGTACTACATTTATGGTTGGTAACCTTTCAAGAAAACTTCACAAAGCATCATAGACTACGCCGATAAGTGTTTCTTCTTCGAGTACTTTATTTAAGTGTTGTAACCTTTCACTAAAACCCCATGAAGCCGCATAGTCTACTACGCTTGGTGTTTCATGACCGAGTACTTCAATTACGAATGAAAGCCTTTCAATAAAACATCTCATTGCAACTTACCATACTACAAGGAGTGTTTCTGATCCTAGTACTTCATTTTTGGGTGGTAACCTTTCAACAATACTCCACAAAGCATCATAGTCTTGTAGGAGAAGTGTTTCTTCTTCGAATACATCATTTTAGGGTGGTAAGCTTTCACTAAAACGTCACAAACAAGCATAGAATTCCACTCTAAGTGATTCTTATCCAAGCACTTCATTTATGAGCAGTAACCATTCAAGAAAACAACACAGCTTCTTATCCTACAACGAAAAGTGTTTTGTGATACGAGTACTACATTTATGGTTGGTAACCTTTCAAAAAAACTCCACAAAGCATCATAGACTACTACGAAAAGTGTTTCTTCTTCCAATACTTTATTTTAGAGTTCCTACCTATCATTAAAAGACCACAAAGCCTCATAGTCTACTATGCGAGGTGTTTCATGACCGAGTTGTTCAATTACGGGTGAAGGCCTTTCAACAAAACATCACATTGCATCTTATCGTACTACTAGAAGTGTTTCTGATCCTAATACTTCATTCATGGGTGGTATATTTTAAGAATACTCCACAAAGCATCATGGCCTATTACGAGAAGAGTTTATTCCCCAAGTATTTCATTTAAGGGTGGTAAGCTTTCACTAAAACGCCACATACAAGAAGAAAATTCCCCTCTAAGTGATTCATATCCAATTATTTCAATTATGGGCGATAACCATTCGGGAAACAACACAAAGCTTCTTATCCTATAGCGAGAAGTGTTTCTGATCCGAGTACTACATTTATGGTTGGTAACCTGTTAAGAAAATCCACAAAGCATCATAGACTACTACGAAATGTGTTTGTTCTTCGAGTACTTTATTTAAGGGTTGTTACCTTTCACTAAAACACCATGATGCCGCATAGTCTACTACGGTTGGTGTTTCATGACCGAGTACTTCAATTACGGGTGAAAGCCTTTCAACAAAATACCACATTGTATCTTATCATACTACTAGAAGTGTTTCTGATCCTAATACTTCATTTATGGGTGGTATATTTTAAGAATACTCCACAAAGCATAATGGCCTAGTATGAGAAATGTTTCTTCTTCGAGTATTTCATTTAAGGGTGGTAAGCTTTCACTAAAACGCCACAAACAAGCATAAATTTCACTCTAAGTGATTAATATCCGAGCACTTCATTTATGGGATGTAGCCATTCAAGAAAACAGCACATATCTTCTTATCCTTGAACGAGTTGTGTTTTGTGATACCACTACTACATTTATGGTTGGTAAGCTTTCACTAAAACAGCACATATCTTCACTACGCTTGGTGTTTAATGACCGAGTACTTCAATTACTAATGAAAGCCTTTCAACAAAACACCTCATTGCATCTTAGCATACTACAAGGAGTGTTTCTGATCCTAGTACTTCATTTATGGGTGGTAACCTTTCAAGAGTACTCCACAAAGCATCATAGCCTTGTAGGAGAAGTGTTTCTTCTTCGAATACATCATTTAAGGGCGGTAAGATTTCACTAAAACACCACATACAAGCATATAATTCCACTCTAAATGATTCATATCCAAGCACTTCATTTATGGGCGGTAACCATTCAAGAAAACAACACAACTTCTTATCCTACAACGAAAATTATTTTGTGATACGAGTACTACATTTATGGTTGGTAACCTTTCAAGAAAATTCCACAAAGCATCATAGACTACTACAAAAAGTGTTTCTTCTTCCAGTACTTTATTTAAGAGTTGTAACCTGTCATTAAAACACCACGAAGCCGCATAGTCTACTACGGTTGGTGTTTCATGACCGAGTACTTCAATTACGGGTGAAAGCCTTTCAACAAAATATCACATTGTATCTTATCATACTACTAGAAGTGTTTCTGATCCTAATAATTCATTTATGGGTGGTATATTTTAAGAATACTCCACAAAGCATAATGGACTAGTACGAGAAGTGTTTCTTCTTCGAGTATTTCATTTAAGGGTGGTAAGCTTTCACTAAAACGCCACAAACAAGCATAAATTTCACTCTAAGTGATTAATATCCAAGCACTTCGTTTATGGGCAGTAGCCATTCAAGAAATCAGCACAAATCTTCTTATCCTTCAACGAGTTGTGTTTTGTGATATCAATACTACATTTATGGTTGGTAACCTTTCACTAAAACACCATGATGCCTCATAGTCTACTACGCTTGGTGTTTAATGACCGAGTACTTCAATTACGAATGAAAGCCTTTAAACAAAACACCTCATTGCATCTTAGCATACTACAAGGAGTGTTTCTGATCCTAGTACTTCATTTTTGGGTGGTAACCTTTCAACAATACTCCACAAAGCATCATAGTCTTGTAGGAGAAGTGTTTCTTCTTCGAATACATCATTTAAGGGTGGTAAGTTTTCACTAAAACGCCACAAGCAAGCATAGAATTCCACTCTAAGTGATTCCTATCCAAGCACTTCATTTATGAGCAGTAACCATTCAAGAAAACAACACAGCTTCTTATCCTCCAACGAAAAGTGTTTTGTGATATGAGTACTACATTTATGGTTGGTAACCTTTCAAAAAAACTCCACAAAGCATCATAGACTACTACGAAAAGTGTTTCTTCTTCCAATACTTTATTTTAGAGTTCCTACCTATCATTAAAAGACCAAAAAGCCTCATAGTCTACTATGCGAGGTGTTTCATGACCGAGTTGTTCAATTACGGGTGAAGGCCTTTCAACAAAACATCACATTGCATCTTATCGTACTATTAGAAGTGTTTCTGATCCTAATACTTCATTCATCGGTGGTATATTTTAAGAATACTCCACAAAGCATCATGGCCTAGTACGAGAAGAGTTTCTTCTCCAAGTATTTCATTTAAGGGTGGTAAGCTTTCACTAAAACGCCACATACAAGAAGAAAATTCCCCTCTAAGTGATTCATATCCAATTATTTCAATTATGGGCGATAACCATTCGGGAAACAACACAAAGCTTCTTATCCTATAACGAGAAGTGTTTCTGATCCGAGTACTACATTTATGGTTGGTAACCTGTTAAGAAAATCCACAAAGCATCATAGACTACTACGAAATGTGTTTGTTCTTCGAGTACTTTATTTAAGGGTTGTTACCTTTCACTAAAACACCATAATGCCGCATAGTCTACTACAGTTGGTGTTTCATGACCGAGTACTTCAATTACGGGTGAAAGCCTTTCAACAAAATATCACATTGTATCTTATCATACTACTAGAAGTGTTTCTGATCCTAATAATTCATTTATGGGTGGTATATTTTAAGAATACTCCACAAAGCATAATGGACTAGTACGAGAAGTGTTTCTTCTTCGAGTATTTCATTTAAGGGTGGTAAGCTTTCACTAAAACGCCACAAACAAGCATAAATTTCACTCTAAGTGATTAATATCCAAGCACTTCGTTTATGGGCAGTAGACATTCAAGAAATCAGCACAAATCTTCTTATCCTTCAACGAGTTGTGTTTTGTGATATCAATACTACATTTATGGTTGGTAACCTTTCACTAAAACACCATGATGTCGCATAGTCTACTACGCTTGGTGTTTAATGACCGAGTACTTCAATTACGAATGAAAGCCTTTAAACAAAACACCTCATTGCATCTTAGCATACTACAAGGAGTGTTTCTGATCCTAGTACTTCATTTATGGGTGGTAACATTTTAAGAGTACTCCACAAAGCATCATAGCCTTGTAGGAAAAGTGTTTCTACTTCGAATACATCTTTTAAGGGCGGTAAGCTTTCACTAAAACGCCACATACAAGCATAGAATTCAACTCTAAGTGATTCATATCCAAGCACTTCACTTATTGGCGGTAACCATTCAAGAAAACAACACAGCTTCTTATCCTGCAAGCAAAAGTATTTTGTGATACGAGTACTACATTTATGGTTGGTAACTTTTTAAAAAAATTCCACAAATCATCATAGACTACTACGAAAAAGTGTCATTAAAACACCACGAAGCCGCATAGTATACTATGCTAGGTGTTTCATGACCGAGTTCTTCAATTACGGGTGAAAGCCTTTCAACAAAACACCACATTGCATCTTATCATACTAGAAGTGTTTCTGATCCTAATACTTCATTTATGGGTCGTATATTTTAAGAATACTCCACAAAGCATCATGGCCTAGTACGAGAAGTGTTTCTTCTTCGATTATTTCATTAAAGGGTGATAAACTTTCACTAAAACGCCACATACAAGAATAAAATTTCCATCTAAGTGATTCATGTCCGATTATTTCAATTATGGGGGATAACCATTCAGGAAAAAACCACAAAGCTTCTTATCCTATAACGACAAGTGTTTCTGATCCGAGTACTACATTTATGGTTGGTAACCTGTTAAGAACATTCCACAAATCATCATAGACTACTATGAAATGTGTTTGTTCTTCGAGTACTTTATTTAAGGGTTGTTACCTTTCACTAAAACACCATGAAGCCGCATAGTCTACTACGCTTGGTGTTTCATGACCGAGTACTTCAATTACGAATGAAAGCCTTTCAACAAAACACCTCATTGCATCTTAGCATACTACAAGGAGTGTTTCTTATCCTAGTACTTCATTTATGGGTGGTAACCTTTCAAGAATACTCCACAAAGCATCATAGCCTTGTAGGAAAAGTGTTTCTACTTCGAATACATCATTTAAGGGCGGTTAGCTTTCACTAAAACACCACATACAAGCATAGAATTCCACTCTAAGTGATTCATATCCAAGCACTTCATTTATGGGCGGTAACCATTCAAGAAAACAACACAACTTCTTATCCTACAACGAAAAGTATTTTGTGATACGAGTACTACATTTATGGTTGGTAACCTTTCAAGAAAATTCCACAAAGCAGCATAGACTACTACAAAAAGTGTTTCTTCTTCCAGTACTTTATTTAAGAGTTGTAACCTGTCATTAAAACACCACAAAGCCGCATAGTCTACTATGCTAGGTGTTTCATGACGGAGTTCTTCAATTACGGGTGAAACTTTTATACAAAACAGCACATTGCATATTATCTTCCTACTAGAAGTGTTTCTGATCCTAATACTTCATTTATGGTTGGTATATTTTAAGAATACTCCACAAAGCATCATGGCCTAGTACGAGAAGTGTTTCTTCTTCGAGTATTTCATTTACGGGTGGTAAGCTTTTACTAAAATGCCACAAACAAGCATAAATTCCACTCTAAGTGATTAATATCCAAGCACTTCGTTTATGGGCGGTAGCTATTCATGAAAACAGCACAAATCTTCTTATCCTTCAATGAGTTGTGTTTTGTGATACCAATACTACATTTATGGTTGGTAACCTTTGAGGAAAACTCTACAAAGCATCAGAGGCTACTACGAAAAATGTTTCTTCTTTGAGTACTTTATTTAAGGATTGTAACCTTACATTAAAACAACACGAAGCCGCATAGTCTACTACGCTAGGTGTTTCATGACCTAGTCTTCATTACGAGTGAAAGCCTTTCAACCAAACACCGTAGCATTCTAGGAGAAGTGTTTTTATTCGAGTACATCATTTGAGGATGGTAAGCATTTACTAAAATGCCACATACAAAGATAAAATTCCACTCTAAGTAATTAATATTCAAGCACTTCGTTTATGGGCGGTAGCCATTCAAGAAAACAGCACAAAGCTTTTTATCCTTCAACGAGTAGTGTTTTGTGATACCAATACTACAGTTATGGTTGGTAACCTTTCAGGAAAACTCTACAAAGCATCATAGACTACTACGAAAAATGTTTCTTCTTTGAGTACTTTATTTAAGGATTGTAACTTGTCATTTAAACAACACGAAGCCACATAGTCTACTACGCTAGGTGTTTCATGACCGATTTCTTCATTACGAGTGAAAGCCTTTCAACCAAACACCACATTGCATCTTATCATACTACTAGAATTGTTTCTGATCCTAGTACTTCATTTATGGGTGGAACCTTTCAAGAATACTCAACAAAGCATCGTAGCATTGTAGGAGAAGGGTTTCTTCTTCGAGTACTTCATTTAAGGATGGTAAGCTTTCAATAAAATGCCACATACAAGGATAAAATTCCACTCTAAGTGATTCATATCCAAATGTTTCATTTATGGGCGATTACCATTCAATAAAACATCACATAGCTTATTAAAGAGAAGTGTTTCTGATCCGAGTACAACATTTATGGTTGGTAACATTTCAAGAAAATTACACAAAGCATCATAGACTACTCCGATAAGTGTTTCTTCTTCGAGTACTTTATTCAACGGTTGTAACATTTCACTAAAACACCATGAAGCCGCTTAGTCTACTACGCTTGGTGTTTCATGACTGAGTACTTCAATTACGAATGAAAGCCTTTCAACAAAACACCTTATTGCATCTTAGCATACTAAAAGGAGTGTTTCTGATCCGAGTACTACATTTATGGTTGGTAACCTGTTAAGAAAATTCAACAAAGCATCATATACTTCTACGAAATGTGTTTGTTCTTCGAGTACTTTATTTAAGGGTTGTTACCTTTCATTAAAACACCATGATGCCGCATAGTCTACTACGCTTGGTGTTTCATGACCGAGTACTTTAATTACGGATGAAAGCCTTTCAACAAAACACCACATTGCATCTTATCATACTACTAGAAGTGTTTCTGATCCTAATACTTCATTTATGGACGGTATATTTTAAGAATACTCCACAAAGCATAATGGCTTAGTATGAGAAGTGTTTCTTCTTCGAGTATTTCATTTAAGGGTGGTAAGCTTTAAATAAAACGCCAAAAACAAGCATAAATTTCACTCGAAGTGATTAATATCCAAGCACTTCGTTTATGGACGGTAGCCATTCAAGAAAACAGCACAAATCTTCTTATCCTTCAACGAGTAGTGTTTTGTGATACCAACACTACATTTATGGTTGGTAACCTTTCACTAAAACACCATGATGCCGCATAGTCTACTATGCTTTGTGTTTCATGACTGAGTACTTCAATTACGAATGAAAGCCTTTCAACAAAACACCTCATTGCATCTTAGCATACTACAAGGAGTGTTTCTGATCCTAGTACTTCATTTATAGGTGGTAACCTTTCAAGAGTACTCCACAAAGCATCATAGCCTTGTAGGAGAAGTGTTTCTTCTTCGAATACATTATTTAAGGGCGGTAAGCTTTCACGAAAACACCACATACAAGCATAGAATTCCACTCTAAGTTATTCATATCCATACACTTCATTTATGTGCGGTAACCATTCAAGAAAACAACACAGCTTCTTATCCTACAACGAAAAGTGTTTTTTGATACGAGTACTACATTTATGGTTGGTAACCTTTCAAGAAAACTCCACAAAGCATCATAAACTACTACTAAAAGTGTTTCTTCTTCCAGTACTTTATTTAAGAGTTGTAACCTGTCATTAAAACACCACAAAGCCGCATAGTCTACTATGCTAGGTGTTTCATGACCGAGTTCTTCAATTACGAGTGAAAGCCTTTCAACAAAACACCACATTGCATCTTATCATACTAATAGAAGTGTTTCTGATCCTAATACTTCATTTATGGGTGGTATATTTTAAGAATACTCAACAAAGCATTATGGCCTAGTACGAGAAGTGTTTCTTCTTCGATTATTTCATTTAAGGGTGATAAGCTTTCACTAAAACGCCACATACAAGAATAAAATTCCCCTCTAAGTGATCATATCCAATTATTTCAATTATGGGCGATAACCATTCAGGAAAACAACACAAAACTTCTTATCCTATAACGACAAGTGTTTCTGATCCGAGTACTACATTTATGGTTGGTAACCTATCAAGAAAATTCCACAAAGCATCATAGACTACTACGAAAAGTGTCATTAAAACACCACGAAGCCGCATAGTCTACTATGCTAGGTGTTTCATGACCGAGTTCTTCAATTACGGGTGAAAGCCTTTCAACAAAACACCACATTGCATCTTATCATACTAGAAGTGTTTCTGATCCTAATACTTCATTTATGGGTGGTATATTTTAAGAATACTCCACCAAGCATCATGGCCTAGTACGAGAAGTGTTTCTTCTTCAATTATTTCATTTAAGGGTGATAAGCTTTCACTAAAACGCCACATACAAGAATAAAATTTCCCTCTAAGTGATTCATGTCCGATTATTTCAATTATGGGGGATAACCATTCAGTAAAAAACCACAAAGCTTCTTATCCTATAACGACAAGTGTTTCTGATCCGAGTACTACATTTATGGTTGGTAACCTGTTAAGAAAATTCCACAAAGCATCATAGACTACTACGAAATGTGTTTGTTCTTCGAGTACTTTATTTAAGGGTTGTTACCTTTCACTAAAACACCATGAAGCCGCATAGTCTACTACGCTTGGTGTTTCATGACCGAGTACTTCAATTACGAATGAAAGCCTTTCAACAAAACACCTCATTGCATCTTAGCATACTACAAGGAGTGTTTCTTATCCTAGTACTTCATTTATGGGTGGTAACCTTTCAAGAATACTCCACAAAGCATCATAGCCTTGTAGGAAAAGTGTTTCTACTTCGAATACATCATTTAAGGGCCGTTAGCTTTCACTAAAACACCACATACAAGCTTTGAATTCCACTCTAAGTGATTCATATCCAAGCACTTCATTTATGGGCGGTAACCATTCAAGAAAACAACACAATTTCTTATTCTACAACGAAAAGTATTTTGTGATACATTTATGGTTGGTAACCTTTCAAGAAAATTCCACAAAGTATCATAGACTACAACAAAAAGTGTTTCTTCTTCCAGTACTTTATTTAAGAGTTGTAACCTGTCATTAAAACACCAGGAAAGCCACATAGTCTACTATGCTAGGTGTTTCATGATGGAGTTCTTCAATTACGGGTGAAACTTTTAAACAAAACAGCACATTGCATATTATCTTACTACTAGAAGTTTTTCTGATCCTAATACTTCATTTATGGCTGGTATATTTTAAGAATACTCCACAAAGCATCATGGCCTAGTCCGAGAAGTGTTTCTTCTTCGAGTATTTCATTTACGGGTGATAAGCTTTCACTAAAACGCCACAGACAAGCATAAATTCCACTCTAAGTGATTAATATCCAAGCACTTCGTTTATAGGCGATAGCCATTCATGAAAACAGCACAAATCTTCTTATCCTTCAACGGGTTGTGTTTTGTGATACGAATACTACATTTATGGTTGTTAATCTTTCAGGAAAACTCTATAAAGCATCATAGACTACTACGAAAAATGTTTCTTCTTTGAGTACTTTATTTAAGAATTGTAACATGTCATTAAAACAACACGAAGCCGAAGTTTCACTCGATTAGATAGAGGAGGAAGCATTACACGCCTTCGTGTCAATGCATTCAGCAAAAATACATCCCGAACTTGGGAGCTGGCCCATCTGGAAGACAAAAGAAAAAGCCATCCGGAATACGATGCACAACAAACTTGGTTAATGGTCTCGGGAAGTGGTATTTTGTGCATTTTGGATTGCCAGATGTCATAAAATAGCCGAATGCCATTGTCTCCTTTAAGGTTGCTATCATATGGCATCATTAGCCATGGCAATTGGGATGGGAATTCAACTGGCGGGATTGAGTTCAAACGCCACGGCCAACATACTGCTCGAAATCGAATGTAGTCTCCAATAGAAATTATGCTCTTTGAGATCTCTTCTATTATAGGGATATTGGCCCAGTCGCAAAGATTTTTCATTGTGTTCACGGTTAAGACATTTGATGGAGGGAGAAGGAAGGCAACTGGAGAAGGGTTTGTGAATTCTCTCAGAACAACATCAAATACTTGTATTGCCTCTTGGGACATGTCACTCATCTTACCAAAAAGAAATTGCTGAAGAAAGGCCAGATCAACACGACCCACATATCTAATGCTTACCTTGAATTCCTCGTCATCCCTGAACATTAATTTCATCATTTCAAATAAAGGTTAGCAAATTGCCAAAGATGTCAAATTCAAACCAAACGAATGCACTGATGGGTTATCGAATTACCACTAGAGGATGACATAACATATTATTAACCAAATTTAGTCAAAAAGACCAATTAAATTATCTATGCATATATCAACATAAAGGTGGCCAGCTAAGTATTGTATTAAGCTACACACCACAACTACAGTTTCTTTGAAAGTTGAAATCAATAATTTTTCTTTTTATCTGGGGTAAAGACCAATTAAATTATCTATGCATATATCAACATAAAGGTGGCCAGCTAAGTATTGTATTAAGCTACACACCACAACTACAGTTTCTTTGAAAGTTGAAATCAATAATTTTTCTTTTTATCTGGGGTAGATGATGTATGCATTCATTTTATCCAGTAATTGTAAATTATGTGCTCAAATAACCTAATTTTAAAGAATATATACCTTTTTTTCCCTTTCTTCATTTTGCCTTCCTCTTCATATTTCTCTCTGACGTCACTCAGCTTGACAACAAAAGTTTTCGATTCAAATGGCAGGGGCCCAGCAGTATATATGCTCTTTCTCCCATCATATGCTGGTATTTTTCCACCAAAAAAAGAGTGCTTATGAGCTTCGATGAGTTCTCCCATGACAGCTCTGTTTGTGCCACTTGATTTGGTTTCAGGAGTCATATCCACCTAAAAGAACACACATACATGTGTTACATGTTAAGCAACTATTGGTAAAATATAAGAACAAGATGTGTGCACTAATGAAATTAAGTTCAATTAATGATCAGATTTGTCACATATAATTAACCACCTATTGATTTAAACTAGTTAGTAATTTAATGACAAAGATTTCCATTCACGGCTAATATATTTTTTCATAATACATTCAAAATGGACCACGACGTATGCTAATAACAAAGAAAACGATAAAACAGTTCAGGCAAAATTTACACAACGAGATGAATAAATGAAGATGAAGTTAATATATAAAACAGTCATCTAGCTAGAAAATCCGATGTTTAAAACCAGATCCAAGCCCCAGTGAACTGTAAAACTAATAGATCTGAATATATAGAAAACAAAAATTAAAATGTATTATTTATTAATCACATGGGATGCAAAACGTTGTTAAAAGACGGACAAAACAAATACTTAAAAGGAGATGAGCGTAAAGCACGCATACACACAGAAGAAATTCTAAAAAATCTCATTGTACGTACTATTAAGTTCCTATGGACATATATATATAAGAAGGATATATTATACCTAAACAGCAAAAGATCAAGAACAAGTGCATCTATAAATAAGATTTAAACAAAAAATTACCGATGTAATGAAATATAAACAATCTGACATTTCTCTGTTTTAACAAAAGAAACTCTCAAGAACGGCAAACTAACGGATAAACAACACAAACTTTGTTTTATGAACACAAATCATTCAGATACTTTTTAACAATTAAATCCGATATTAAAGATAGATTGATCTTGCTCGATCAACAGATCAGAATCCAAGATTTACAGATTCAACCACAGGGCACTTAGAGACAGATGTATAAACACAATAACAACAATGTAACCAAGTGAACGATCTAAACACGAGGAAGATTAGCTTACATCATAGAGACAGAGACTGTTCTGAGCGACTTCAACAAGGAAGTGGCACATCTTCCTCCCGACCTTACCCCAACCCGGTTGAGGTGCATGCACCAGTGCTTCGCTTGAGGCAGGAAGAAGAGAATGAGATGCCTTCACCTCAGCCGGAGAACCAGCCCACTCAGCCGCCGCAACGTCAGATCTAGATCCAGAGCCGACCGAGACCTCTGCTTGCTGCACGGTGAGAAACAAACTTGTTTGAATCTCTTCAGCCAGAGATGACACCTCAGACTCAGAGGCCGCATAGCTCGAAGGAACACTCGACCCCCGGTCCCGATCAGAGGAGGCGTCAGGACTGCCGTCTACACTGCCACCTCCACCACGTTTGCCACGACCGCCATAATCACCGCCACGTCCGCCACCATGACCACCTCCACGGTACATTTTCACAGAGATTTAAGAGTAAAAGGAAGAGGTCGAGAAGAGAAAGATGGAGAGATTTGAGTAGGAAATTAAGAGGTAAGAGAAGTGAGATGACAGACAATTCAAAGAACAATGGAAAAGGAAAATGTTCTTGCGAGACGAACGAGCTTGTCTAGTTGTCTATTTATAGGCGCTTAGGGCAGGTGCTCGCAGCATGAGTTCGTTTTTCGTGTTCCGATCCTGCACCGTTACAGAATTGTTTCGCAACCCTTTATGTTCACCTAGTTTGATCATATACGCCATCTCAAATTCCTTTCTTTCTTTATTGTTTGTTTAATTTGATTTGTTCTTATACGTAACACCTTCAATTGCACCCAGTATTACGATTTTGATCTTACCCTTCCAATTTAATTTATTTGTTTGAATTTTTTTTGTCCTTTTCTGCTTTAGACGGCTCTACTATCTTAGCCTATATTGTTTGACGTTTAATAAGGTCAATATAAACTAAGCTTCCATTAATTCCACTAGATATGCCAATTTTTATATAGTTTAGAAACAAGCCATCGCTGAAATAATAACGTTAATTACGGGACTAAAAAATCGCTCCTGTTGGTCGTTTTATGGGAGAATAAAAGAATGACACAAAACAATTCTCTTATCTTTTAAGGGCACGCGACACGAGCAGTTTTGTAAACTTGTCGTATAATCCCTTGGTGCACCGTGAAGATACGATATTGTTGCTGGAATGGTGGGGTCCGTCGAGCTGAGATTCTTTTTTATTTATGCTTGGTGTATGAATAACTAAGAGACAATTAGCTAATGTAATGTATAGAAAGAAAGTGGGGCCCGGTTTCCAGTGATAGATCTAGTAAGCTGGTCTTCGTGCATGACAGCACGAACCACCGAATTTGAAATGATCGAACATTCGAACATCCCAACGAGAGTTTGTTGAGAATCAGAACAGAAGACACCGGTCCCCGCACCTGCTTCCTGGGAGCGAAATTCAGGAACTTTCTATTTATTCTCGGCGCATAATCGTCTCATAAACTCGTCACCAGAATGAGTAGTTGGACGACCTAATTAGTAAGGCTACCAGTATCTGTTGGTCTAAGTTTACGGTTAGACCAGGTGTATGCATTTTAACATCCAAGTCCGACAAATGGGTGGTACACTGGTACAGTTTCCAGTGGGTCCCACACGAGATTATACACTTTTCCAGAAGCCGCTACTCACCCCAGTTCACGGTAGACGGAAAAATAAAATGGAGAGAAATCAAATCAAATTGAAGCGGGTCCCGTATGCAGTGAAATAATTCATGCAATCGGTAAAAAGGCCCTGAAAACGACAATGCAAATCACCTTTAACCCTCAGATTTTTTAATAATAAAAATTAAATTAATTAATTGAATCTAAACAAAAAAATTATCTGAAGAGCTTTAAAAATTGAAAAAACGATCGTTGACAATACTGATCTTTTATCAGAGTTGCAAATCCTAACATTTCTTTGAATTTTTCTTTACGCGCATTTTTCTTTGATTTTTTTATTAATAAAAATATTATTAATTTAATTGACGAGTTCGATTATATTTAGATTTTTTGTAACAACTTCGACTATGCTCGTCGAGATCATAAATAATTTATTTTTATCGCCGCAAGTCATCGGACTGTAAGTATCCGAATCTACTTTCATCGCGTCAAGTCTGATTTTCAATCGGAGAAACGAGCAACTAAAAAATAATTCAGATGAAAACTCATGATAAAAATGACTAATTAAAAAATAATTTGAAAATGGAGTTAAATTTGGTATGCACATTCCATCAATGTAAACCAGATTAGACGAGATGAAAGTAGACTCATATACCTATAGAATGATGATTTGCAACGATAAAAAAAAATTAATTAGAACCGCTAAATCCTAAATTCTAAACTCTAAATCCGAGAGCCCAAATTTAGTCATTTATATTTTTCTTGGCAACACCGTATTTTCTTACGTCCTAAGGGTTTTTATTGTACAGCAGCTCCGCTACTGTTCATGTATAGGATCGCGTTCATTTTGCAATTAAGCTTTGTACAGAGTACAGTGGAACCTGTAACGCAGAAGAGGAAAAAAAATTCAAGGTTACACGCACACACATATTGCGTTTTGCTTCCGCAATGTTGGATAAATTTACATCACATGGTGCATATTTGCAACTTCTTTCGAAATCAATACAATTTTTGTGTGCCCAGCAAACAATTTTGATTGACTACATAGGTTTAGTATAAGATTACTAAATTTTTATTCGCTCTTATTTGTTTAATACAATGAAATGCTTCCCAAACATCCTTTCAAAAAACCAATACACCAAAAGTACTTCAAAACCAGGCGACAAACAATTGTCAGACCTCCAATGATTTGTATATAGCAATCTTATGATTATTTTTGTAATCAAGTTAGTCAAATCTCATTTTGTACATCTAATTTTTGACAAAAAAAATTAGTAGGGTTCGAATTCCAAACATAAATATGAAAACATGCAAGGAAAATAGCCAGTGTTATAATCAAAGAGGACAGGAATGGTTTCATATATATATTTTCATTTCCAATACATATCTTCAGTAAATTACTAAAATGGGATACCATTATCGTTTTTGGAGTCACATTACCCAGAAAACCAACAGAAACACTCCTCTAATGTTTAACCTCACAAACCTAGCAAATAGCTCAAACTGATGCAAGCATATTATACATAAAGAGTGATCAATATGCCTGAAATACATGTTCTTTTTAAGTTAATCCCCTTCTAAAAATTAGATGCGAAATACATCACTTATACCCTCAAACGAGGCTGAAACAATGGAAGTGCCATCAGCAGTAAGGGCTAGGGTGTGTATTGGTCCATGGCCTTTAAAAGTTCTTTCACAATTTCCAGATAAACTGTCCCAAATACGCACTTTTCCATCCATGCAACCAGTTGCCACATATTGGGTTGTGCCGAGCCATGCCACACATGTTACTCCCTCCTGTTATTGTTCGAATTGCGCCCAACAATTTATCATTAGTAAAAGAAGACAAAACGAGGAAAAGAGAAAGTTCAACCACCCCAAAATCTTTAAAGATACTTAAAGTTCGTCTGCTGAACAGGTATACTATACTGCACCTCTCATTGGTTTGTTTCTCAACAACAACAAAAATGACAAATCATAGATGGGCATTGTTTCAAGATGGGATATAACAGGGCTTCATAATCAGGGAAATAGTGATACTCTAACAGCAAAACAGACTAACCCACTTCAGTGCCAACATAAAATAACTGACTCATAATCTGCGGAAGCTGTAGATAAAACCAAAATACCCAACTGCTCCTCACAAAAAATAGAAAAAAAAACCTAACCAGCAAATTTAAGAAACAAAAAATATGCAGGGCTGATATCCAGATGCCATCATCTACAACACTATTATTAAAATTCATTTATCATTAATGCTAATCAATTTTTTATTCAACTAAACTTATTAGTCAGATTAGTGGTATTTCAGCCGAATCATAAACCATTGTACATACTAAGTTGAATAATAACATCATTACGAGTTTTAGTACAATTAAGAGCTTGTTTTATCAGAAATTAGGTGTTGAAGCATTAATCTGTCACTCAAACTACTAATAGATATCAATTTTCAACATGCCCCAAATTGGATACAAATCATAGTTATAGAGAAGATATCTGTAATTTTTTATTGTTTAGATTTTGAGAAGTGTAGAAATACAGGGAAAGGCTGCGTACAATGACCCAAAGTGGTCCGACCCTTCCCCGGACCCCGCGCAAGCGGGAATTACGTGCACCGGCCTGCCCTTTTTTTAGATTTTGAGAACTGTTTGGTCAGTTGTATGGTCATGAAACAAGTTTGACATCACTATTATCTCCCAAGAAAGAATGACAATGAACGGGTGCAATTAAAATACAGTATAAGGAACAACCTGAAGGCAATGTTCTTAAAACAAATTTAAGTGGAACCGAATCAACCAAAAAGCAAAAAGGAACTAAATTCCCAAGGTGGTTACATACAGTTGCCAGTCAGGATTGAATTAATTTAATTTTAAACTAATCATTGATTTTAAACTGTTCACAAATTACCTGGTGTTTGCAAATGCAACGAGGAGAGGAACGTGGAAGTTCCCAAATTATAAGCTTTTCATCCATCCCTCCTGTTGCCGCAAAACCAAAGCTACATCCAAATGTTATATAGATTAAAAATTTAGTTATCTCATTACCCTCTTTTATCTTTTTGTACTTTCTTTTTGCATTAAAAGCAAGTCCACAACCCCCTTACACTATTTCTCCTTTTTGGCTTTTCTCCATTAAACCCCTCTTCAAGAACAGAAAAACTTTAGGGGGTAGAAAAATAATCTGTTCATTTGAGCAATTACTTTCAATTCCTCGATTACACACAATCCTTACATTAAGATTAAGTACTATGTAAAGGTGGTGCCAATAATGAATTTAATTAATCAATGGATCAATCGATTGATTTTTTCTGAGAATTCTCAGTCTATATTTCATGTTGAAGTAATATTTTTCATAGTCAGCAGCTGCTCCCGCATCATAGATGGCACTGACATGCCATAAGTCTTGTAAGCCATCCGATCAAGGCCTAGGTTACAGCTTACTTAGTATTGGACTGTACTAGATTCATAAACTGCCTTAACAATACTGACCAAATTCAGGAAATGCAGCACAAATCAAAGCACAAAAAAACCCACTCAACATGCAATATGGAATACTTGGACAAGTGTAGTACCTTGGGGAAACACCAATGCACTCAACCGAACTTTCATGACCCTCTAATGAGCTCATAACCTGGAACAAGTAGGAAACTGGTATTTTAATCATATTGTACGCATTAACTTTTTCATATAGGAACTTGTGCAGTACTGTAAAAGAAGAAAAGACCAGCCACAAAATATCAGAAAGAAGATACTTGAGTCACAACTAAAACAACAGCACAGACATATATAGACACATGGCCAATACAGAGTGGCACATTGTAGACAGCTCTGAGATTATGTATTCTTGTTAGCAGTCAAAATCTTCCATACAATAATGAGGGGATATGAAACAAAGGGATAATTTCACTAGAATACAAAACATTTAAATAGCATTTCTACAAAATAAAATAAAAATATAAAGAAAAACCCTGTGGAAATTACCAAAATTACTCTTGCTTGCTGCTTATGTAGAGAAAAGGTAGGTGCCATAAAAACGAAGGAAAGTAGAAAAATCCATGCATAATCGACAGGGATGAGCAAATGATTAAAAAGAAATTTAGAATTTCACCTGACCAGAAGACAAGTTGACCATGTGCACTGATCCATCTACCGCCCCAGTAATAGCAATAGTTGAATCAGCAGTTATCTCCATGCATGACAAATTACTTTGATGGTAATTATGTGCTATACAAATCAATAAAAATTTGCTAAAACAATGGAGTCAACAATCAATTTTTGTTTGTATTATTTTACAAAAATCTTGGGGTTTTGTCTTTTATGACATATATACATGGATTTGCATGGTTGAGAATTATTTGAAGCTAACTTTGTGAAATCTAGACTGGTGCAAAATCAGTTTCAGATTTGGGATGGTTATTCTCAGTCAGCTAATACTTTGATCATTAACTACCCTATTTACGGGTCCTTTTAACAGCAGACTAAAAGTCAGATAAAATAGCCTCCAAATGAGCACCAAAAACGAATGTAAAAATAATCTACACTATATGAATTGATTACCAAACGAGAGAAACTAAACAATTAAACATTGACTATAGCCATATGGTAAAAAAATGAACAAGCATTTGTTATTTTTTTCACCTGAGACACGATGAATGCATTCTCCAGTTTTAGGGTTCCATATCCTCATTGTTCCATCAAGAGAACCAGAACATACTACCTTACCTACAGAAACATTTCAATAAAATACATAAACTGCAACATCTGCAGAGGTAATTACATCATTATAAGATATTAACTACTAAGTTATTATTTGTTTGTTTACTTGCATTAATGTACTTGCTAATTTTTGCACTTACGGCATGTAATAGACATGTACCCGAATCAATCAAAGATTCGATTCGATCTAAACTCTCCATTGGTAAATGAAATGCACCATGTTGACAAATATATTTGTTTTTTTTGTGCATATTTTTTGTAAATGGATCTCACAATTTTCACAATAAGTTCATAAATTAGCGTTACTCTCTGGATTCTATAATGCTCTTTCAGATCCTTAAAAGCATAATATAAGCAGAAAACTAGAATTCTAGTATTCTACTAAGAATCAAGTAAACTCACGGTAAACTAAATATATTAAGAACAAGCAAAACTATGAAGGATACAATCGCACTTGATTGAACTTTTGAGGATAATAAACATTTTGCAGAAAATGACCCAAATAATAAAGATATAAATTCAGAAATGATATAAAGTTACCATCTGGGGTAAAACCACCACATGAGACCTCATCACTATGGCCAGAGAAGCAACCAAGAAAGGCTCCCTTATCAGCATTCCACATATAAACACAGGAATCTTCAGATCCAGCAATTATTAGATGCCCTTTGGGATGCCACTTTGTCCACTATTTCGAAGCCAGAATCCAAAACAGATTGTAATACTTCAGACTCCAATTTGAGTTAAAACCAGTTGCATAAGATATATATTAACTGCTGGTCAGCGCAACTGGGATTAAACAGGTCATCCCTCGTAATTATAGGGTAAAATATTTCAAACAAAAACAATTCTGCTTGTATAATCAGCATGTTTTCATCTGTTAACCTTTGTGTTTCTTTTTTCATTTATTAATATCATTTCTAGCTCAGTGTGCTTTGATGTGCTGTCAGGAATGCCGCAATTTCTGAAGCAGTAGCTTACAATGGACTCTTCCAAAATAATACTAGTTTCTAAATTTAGGTGCATTACCTCAAATTTTTTACCAGAGCCCTCAAGAGTGAATTTTAAGGTACCCAAAGCAGCGTCCCAAACCCGTACCAAACCATCATAACATCCTGAAGCAAGTAGCTGTCCATCATGACTAAAGGTTACACTAGACACAGTATCTTCGTGCCCTGATTAGATTAAAAAATGAGAAGTTATGCAAGATCTGCGTCATTATGTCTCATAAAGATCACATACATCATGCATGTCCTTCAAAAATAAAGAAAGGATACCACAAATGCACCAGTAAATATTTGAGCTTACTTTATGAATAAATGCAGGATAAACCAAAATTTCCTATTATTTCAATATTCTTGCCAAGTCTCAGACCAAATTCCAATGTTTGGAACTAATATATCTCTATAAAACCAACCATGACTAGCAAACATCAAGCAACTCTTAGAAGGAAAGAAAAAGTCAACATAAATAATATCCAGTTTAACATTGCATCTTCCACAACCAAGCACACCATCATATGATCCAATACTCCATTCTCTCCTTGCTTTCATCAGGGTTTCCCATACAAGCTTACGAACCAACACGCAAATACTAACCTTGAAGCTCAATTACTGCACAAGGGTTTCCAATCTTCCAAAGAAATGCTTTATCATCCTCCCCACCTGTGGCCACAAGAAATGGATCTACAGGACTGCATGCCAATGTACAAATACAATTGGTATGTTCATCGCTACGCCCCTCCCTTTCTGTATACAATAAAGCATACAAATATCAACGTACACAGTTATACTCTTTAAAACGGGGTATTGTTCATAAAATGTGACTTTAGGAAACCACAGTTAATAAGTAATAATGAAGGATATTGTAATTCTAATTGAATACAAAAAGAACATGGCAATCAACATCAGTGTGTCATAACATCATACTTACTAGCATGCCTCTTGAAAACGTAAATGGGATCGAAGGCTTCTTCTTGTACTTGGTCATTATCTGCTGTGAATAAGCACAAAAAATAAAACTTAAAAACTAAAACAAAATCTTACAACTACAAGTAAACAAAACATATGGCCCTATCAGGAAGAAGTAAAATTTACAATTTACAGTACGATAATTAAAAAGGAGAAAAATTAGGAATTAGAGCTAACAGAGCAACAGAGAGGGGGGAGAAAGAAAGAAAACCTTCTTCATCAATGTAGTATTCATGTATGATGTCCTCTTCGCCTATGAAAACTTCTCCTTCGTCGGAATCCTCGCCACCATCGCCGCTACGGATGCTCATCTCGTTTTCCATCTAGATTCTAATCTAAGCTGCGGTGCGGTCGGTTGCGAAGGGTTTCCCCTTCAGAGAAAAGAATGTATAATATATATATATATATATATATATATATATATCTATAGAAAAGAATAAAACAAAAATAGCACCTCCCCTCCTCCGCCGTGGAAATTAGGATGGATGAACATGATTCATCCATGATTCATGAACTGGTTTTGACTCATACATGATACATACATACATACATACATACATACCCGGAACCACTTAGGTCAGGTCAGGTCCGGTCATCATACCCTAAGAGAAAAAGCCCAAAACCAGGCCTAACTTTTGAAGCCCAAACCCAGAATTTTCGTTATTAACCGTTTGATTAGATCCGAATCCGATCCGAGGCAGTTCTCGCCTTCTCGGGCAGTCGGGCAAGAGAACATGAATGACTATAGTATACTTTATTATTGTTTAAGCAATTTTGTAGATATTACAACATCAAGAATTTTTTCTTGAATTTGACAAACTTTAAAGTATCAGAGTTGTATTCTATTTATTTGCTTTATAATATACTGGCTTGAACTCGAGTCTTAAATATCTCACACATATTTTTTTTTACCATTTCTATGTTTTCCCTAATTTACCCCTATGAATCCTAATTGTGGTGTGGGTGATATATTTATCATTGAAACTATTATATTATGTCAAACAGGCTAGTCCAAAGTTCACAAGCTGGATAAATTATGTACCGAGCTGTGAACTGATCTATGCTAAAATCACATATATACTCAGGGACTGATTCAGGAAAATTTTCAGGGTGATTCAACATTTTGATTTTTTTTCAAAATGGTTCAAAATCATGAATATTTTAAAAAAAGATTCAAATTATAAGTCTATTTTTTAGAAAAAAAATTTCTAGTTATATGATCAATTTTGAAAATTTTTTTCCAGAGTGAATCAGCTGACCTACTATGTGTATATACTTAGTGTCAATTTATGCCCGCAGGCAAATGTTCAACAGAATTCCACCAAGATCACACAATGTAAGTTTCTTTTTTGTGGGCATTTGTCATCTTGTAAACTATTACTAGTCTATAATAAATACCATAATTACTTTTTTGAGGTGTTTGTACATGCCACAAGGAATACATTGTTACAAGTGTAATTCCATTATAAAAAAGCTAAAATATTAATAACTTTATATTCTTAACGAGTCAATCAAAATTCAATACTAATAAAAAAATCTTCATTCAAAATTAAATAAACGACTTCCTATGTGAAAAACGTAGCCTTTGTCCTTAATGCACTACCACAGAAAAGGCATTTAGTAGCTCTCCTTTAATAGCGGAGATGGTACAATGCCGCTATTAAAAGTATCAAGTGGCACATCTGTAATAAAATTTGACCTTTTAATAGCTGTCTTTGTTTATAGGCCGCTATGAAAGGTTCCTGCTAAGTTATTATAGCTGACATTCCTACAATACCGCTATTAAAAGGGTAGTATCTATAGCGGGCCAGCTCCTGTATTCGGTGTTAAATACATTCTATAGCGGACCGTTGGGAAGATCCGCTATAAAAAGTAAAAACAACAGCGGATAGTAGCGCGGGTCCGCTATTAAAAGTATTTTCTATATCAAATTGAGCGCTGGTCCGCTATTAAAAGTATTTTCTATATCGAATTGGTGGGAGAGTCCGCTATTAAAACCTTAATATTTACTCGCGCCATTCCTTCTTCCCCAAACCCGCAGCCACCATTTGTCAAGCAGCAGCCACCATGTTATTTTCACTAGCCACCATGCATTAATATCACCATTAATTCTCAAGCTACATTTTAAAACTTCTAATTTATATTTTGATTTTGTGCTGCAACATCGCTCTCTCTTCTCTAATATCTCGATATTTCAAGGTAAATTAATTATTTTTTGCTGCATTAATTAATACTTGTAATTTATATTTTGCATATTAATATTTTTCGTTATTATGAAGCAATATCAAGTGCTAGCGGTTTATCTTCATCACCTCCTCTCTCGATCAATCTATATTGAAGGTTAATTTTGATAATTATCTTATAATTAATAATTTTCATATATATATCATGCATTGCATATGATTAAATTGTATATATATATATATATATATATATATATATATATATATACACATAAGTATTGTCATATAGGACCAAAATATCGGAATATAAATTAATGATTTAGGTCGGTACCCGTTCGGGATTAATCCAATAGGGATTAATCTCGAATAGTCCCCGTTTGGAACTGCTTTTTGAATATTTTGTCTCATTTAGGATTAGTGGACATATAATAGTTGTAATCTATTGTTTGAGAAGAATTCGGTAGTATTTCTCCAATTGTTCTCACGAATACGTACGTATGTGGCAATGTACGTTGGCGTATTCGGAGAGCTGAGGAGAAATGCTGTCGGATTTTTGTCAAACAATAGATTGCAACTATTATATGTTCACTAATGAGACAAAATATTCAAAAAGTGGGTTAGGATGGTTGGTCAGCCCAAAACTTTTATGTAACTTAATAATTATACCATATATAATAAATATTTGCATAATTTATTTTTCAGATGGAACGTCGAAGCATGTGGATGTACGGGGGAATTAAAACAGCTGAATACCTGAGAGGACTTGCTGCATTTATGAAGTGCGCCACTAATTATATGAAACTGCGGGGAGAAAAAACACTTGTTTGTCCATGTTCGAAATGTCAAAACTTGATAAGACACAATGATGTCGATGAAGTTGAATTTCATTTGATTAAACATGGATTTATGAAATGTTACACTCGATGGATATGGCATGGAGATAATGCCGATCAATTGGTAGAAGTAGTTGGGACAAGTCGAAATGCTCCAGATCCAGAAATTGGACAAAATGTATTCGGAGAAAATGTAGAAATAACAGAAAATGTTGAGAATCTTGAGTGTACGAACAATGATCAGTTGGATGAAATGATGAGTGATGTCGAAAATGATTGTGCTTATATTCCTGAAATTTCGGATAACTTGTTTAAACACGAATCTAATATACCGTTATTTCCTAGTTGCACCAAATTTACCAAAATATCGGTTGTTTTCAAATTGTACAATCTGAAAGCAAAAAATGGATGGAGCGATAAGAGTTTTACATGTTTACTCCAGCTTTTAGGAGACATTCTGCCAGAAAATAACTGCTTGCCGGATTCAACTTATGGCGCTAAAAAATTGTTATGTCCTTTAAGTATGGAAGTACAGAGAATCCATGCATGTCCGAATGACTGCATTCTTTATCGAGGGGAAGAATATAGCAAACTGGATAAATGTCCAATATGTAGTGCATCACGGTACAAATCAAGGGGCACTGATAGTGATGAAGATGGAAAGAAAAAGCCACCCGCGAAAGTGTTATGGTATCTGCCTATAATACCAAGGTTTTGACGTCTTTTCGTGAACCCGAGAGATGCCAAATTATTACGGTGGCACTTTGATTATAGGAAAAATGATGGAAAACTACGGCATCCCGCTGACTCTCCCGAATGGAGAAATATGGATAGAAGGTTCGCGAATTTTGGGAGTGAGCCTAGAAACTTAAGATTAGGATTATGTACCGACGGAATGAATCCTTACGGTAACATGAGTAGCCGTCACAGTACATGGCCAGTTTTATTGTGTGTTTACAATCTCCCTCCCTGGTTGTGTATGAAAAGACGATACATAATGATGCCACTATTGATATCGGGTCCCAAACAACCGGGAAATGACATTGACGTCTATCTTGCACCATTGCTTGATGATCTTAAAAAGTTATGGACAGACGGGGTGGAGATGTATGATTCAAATCTGAAAGAACATTTCACTCTCCGTGCCATGGTTTTCTGCACGATTAATGATTCAACCGTGCCATGGGAACGTTTATGATATGGTCAAGGATATAAAAGTCCAGTTTGGGAAAAAATCCGACAATAATTCTCTAAAAGACTCAATATGGAAGAAGAAGTCCATATTTTGGGATCTTCCTTACTGGGAACATTTGCAGGTTAGGCATTGCTTGGATGGGATGCATATCATCAAAAACATCACCGAGAGTTTGGTTGGTTTGTTGTTGAACATTCCTGGAAAAACAAAAGATGGGATCAAAGCGAGGAAGGACATGACTGAAATGGGAATACGACCAGAACTTGCAGTGGTAGAGGGAGAAAAATGAACGTACCTACCTCCTGCAAGTTGGACATTAACAAAGAAAGTGAAAGAAAGTTTGATGGGATGCTTAAAGGACCTCAAGGTTCCATCAGGTTATTCCTCAAATATTTCAGCAAAGGTGTCGATTAAGGAAATGAAGTTGATCGGTATGAAATCACATGATCATCACGTCTTATTGACCCAACTGCTTCCTGTTGCAATTCGAGGAATTTTGAAACCACCTGTAAGGCAAACCATTACAAAGTTGTGTTTTTTCTTCAACTCGATTTGCTCCAAAGTGATGGATGTTGGAAAATTGCAGAAATTGCAGTCCGATATCGTGCAGACCATGTGCGAGTTGGAGATGCACTTCCCGCCGTCGTTCTTTGATATAATGGTTCATTTGACTATTCATTTGGTGAGAGAGATAAGATTGTGTGGGCCTATGCATTTACGTTACATGTATCCTTTTGAGAGAGGGATGGGTCAACTCAAAGGGTTATGTCGGAGTCGTTCTCGGCCCGAAGGGAGCATAATTGAAGGTTATATTGCAGAAGAGGTTATTGAGTTCTACACCGAGCACATGGATGGAGTTGATCCTATTGGACTTCCTAAATCTCGACACGAGGGTAAACTCCAAGGATTTGGTATTAAGGGATCACACTCGGATGTTGTGGATTATACCATGTTAGAAAAAGCACATTTGAAAGTCCTTCAACAACTTAAGGATGTCGCTCCATATGTGAACGAACATCTTGAAGAGTTGAGGATGCAAAATAGATCGGGTCGTGCTGATTGGGTCATCAAGCAACATAATTTAAAATTCACAAAATGGTTCAAAGACAAAGTAAAATCTCAGGCATCAATGAACGACACTATGGTCTTACTGGCAAAAGGTCCTGGAATGAGAGTGCAGACCCACCAAGGTTTCGACATGAATGGATTTACATGGTACACCGAGAAACAAGATAAAAAAAGGACGGTCCAAAATAGTGGAGTAACAATAGAAGCTTTACCAGCGGATGGTGATGAGGCCATGTCATATTACGGCAGAATTAAGGATATTTGGGAACTTGATTACATAACATTCAAGATTCCTTTATTTTTGTGTGAATGGTTCGATCAAAATGGTGTCAATATAGAAAAGAAAGGTGGGTTCACGACAGTTGATATGAATCGGGTGGGCTATCGAGACGATCCTTTCATACTTGCAAATAAACAAGTCAAGCAAGTGTTTTATGTTAAGGATCCTGCTGATAAAAAGAGACATGTTGTTCTTCCGAGTAAAAGGCGAATTGTGGGTGTTGGAGATGTGGCCGACGAAGAAGAATACGATCAGTTCGACGAAATACCACCATTTTCCACGGGTATCGAGGTTGATCCAGTTGATAGGAGCGACGCACCACACTATTTGCGTTTAGGTATTTTCACCTCGTTTGCTAACAATTTGTGTTGTAATGTTAAATATATCACCATGTTAAATATATCTTTTTAATTACATTATGTCTCTTAATGTGTCTTTTTTCGTACAGATCACAATGAAGGATTGTGGGTCAAACATCGTAAATCGAATCAAAAGCAATGTTAATTCTGAATACTAATTATGAGATCACTATGTATCTTTTTAATTACATTATGTCTCCTAATTATGAGATTGTTTACTATCTTTTTAGTTATGTAATAAATTTGTGTTGTAATGTTAATCGAATCAAACATAATTATGAGGTTGTTTACTATCTTTTTAGTTATTAATTATTAAAATGATGTTATAATGTTATAAAATTGATAATGATAATTAATTATTCCTTTGAATTATTTTAACGATTGATTAATAATTATTAATCATCATTATGAATTTTTTAAACATTATAACATAATTTAATAAATTCAAAGGAATAATTAATTATCATTATCAATTTTTTTAAACATCATAACATCATTTTAATAATTAATAACGAATTTTAGAAGATCATTAAAGGTTTTTATTTGAAAAAAAATGTTGCTGCCAGTAGGAATCGAACCCAGAACACCTCTCTGCAACACAAACACCCAAACCACCACGCTACAAGGTATTTCGTGAACATAAACAACTTCAGATTTTGTTATACTGTGCCTACACTTTTAATAGCGGACATAAGGTAAAGCCGCTATTAAATGTCTTTGTTTGAAAAAAGGTTGCTGCCAGCAGGAATCGAACCCAGGGCACCTCTCTGCAACACAAACACCCAAACCACCACGCTACAATGTATTTCGTGAACATAAACAACTGCAAATTTTTTTATTTCTGTCGGGAGTTTTAATAGCGGACCAGAGCTGGAGTCCGCTATTAAATCTTATTTTCTCGCCAAAACCTAGTCTGGCGCGTTTTTCCCTTTTCCCTCCTCTCAGCCGCGCCCCCACTCCTCTATTCTCCTCCAAAAAAAACCTTAACTCCATTGCTGCCTGAAAACCTCGACCCTTGTCACACCCCAGAAATAATGACTAAATTAGGGGTGTTAATCCCGCCACGTGTACTTGATTACAAGTACACGAAAGGCTTAGTTGACCACTCAGAAATATAAATAAGAATAGTTTAATTATACTTAATATAAGGAAAAGCACACACATTTCACACACAATACATGAACATCCAACAAATACATATATATAATCCAGCGTCTGGATCCAAGGTTTACAGTGGAAGCAAAACAAAAGTAAAATACATACTGAAGAGGGTGATCCCATCAAAGGATGTGGGACCGACCCTAGCTAACCTACTACACACTATCTCTAACAAAAGGAATAGAAGAAAACAAATGAATTGATCCTAAGAACGGAAGACGCTGAGGACTCCATCCTAGCGCTCTCCTCTGAACAGCAAAAGAACTCCTGCTCCTTACCTGGACCCCACAACCAACCGTGGAACGTGAGTAAATTATAAAAATTTACTCAGTGTGGATTAAGGTCCAGTCTTTGGGATTATATCCGATTCAAGGTTGGACCAATCACATTTACTGAGAATGCCTATATTTAGTTACTACACCTGACTTGTATTTAGTCTAACCATTAATCAATTTAAATAAATAATTAAAACTATCCAAAGAGACGATACGAGAAAGAAACCCAAAATATTTATGAGGAATAGTAGTATATGATAACTAATATGAGAAGGTATCAAAATCCCAGACAAATGTTCAAAGAATCAAATTTTAGAACCCCGGGTGTAGGACTTCAGGATTCGCCCCCTTAGACGGGTCTATTATGTCAGCCGCCAATCTAAGGGTATCGTTAGACGGGTCTAGTATATCAGCCGCCAATCTAACTTAATTTTGAGTTTCCATAACGAAACGCCCTGGTAATAGCATGAGCGGCTATAAAAGCACACACTCGATCAAAAGCGAACCGAGAAGCCTACCTTACAAAGAGAAAATAATAAACATAAACTCTCGGTCTCAGCCGTCAAATGGAAATAAGGAACCGAATACCCGTTTGAGTAACAATAATAAAGGGAACTCCATATATCAACCAGGGGCCAAAGGGGAGCCCCAGACTTCCTCTGTACCAACCAGGGGCCAAAGGAGGAAGTCCTTCGAATATTAGGAGATCCCGAAACATCGGCTAATAGAAATATAAAGAACGGAATAGCTCCAATACGTCACATATGACACGCATACTCTAAACTGAGAAACCGAACCTTAATCACTCAAAGGAAGTTGTTATAATATTTATACTAGTAAGGATCTTGAAAATCAAATACTCGAACTGGCACTACGAGCCACCAAGTGATGGTCATCGATGGTGAGCAGTGGTCGGATGTCCTTAGGGACATCCCGAGACTACATCCGTTTACCGTACGTAATCCATCCTCACGATGCCCCTAGACTACATCCGTCCTAGCTAAGACTCACCGGCCCGACTCTCATCACTCCCGACGAAAATATATAAATAATATTTGATACGCATCTACCTATAAGTAGTCTAATAGCCTATACGATCCATATAACAGATCTCACGTGCAATATGAATGCAGGTGACATGCAATGCAGGTTGGTCAAAATAGTTAGTTCAATTACCAATATGAATTCATGACAGTTCAAGATCTACGGGCCTGATTATAATTTGTTGGTAATTTGGTACTGCAGTTCAATTTAGGTAAGACTGGTAGGTCCTAATTTAAGAGAGAGAAAGGAATATAATCCCCAGGAATCCACACCTGAGATAGCTGGAGCGATACGCAAGGTCGACTCTACTCCGGGGGCAGCTCTGAAGCGTCTGCGCCTGTATCAGCGTCGACAGCGTCAGTAACGGCCTCGTCTCCCGCGAGTGGATACGAGTCGGCTAAATCTCCTAATTTAGTGATCGGATCGTATTTAGTTAGATTGAACATTTGAGTTTAAGAATCTAAGCGTTTGAGACGTCCTTGATGCTCCTAACTTAATTAATTGTCATTTTTACTTAGTCAAAGTTTCCGTGCAGTGTCCTTGCTGCACGACAAGCGGATGTGAGTTATGTGCCTCTATTCCTTTGTTAATTGTTGTGTGAGATTCTAAGTGTTCTACTTCTTCCCATTTATTTGACGACAAGACGATATGCTACAGAACATCAATAAAGAACAGCACGAGTAAAACATGTTATAAATTCAACCACTTTTAGTCGGACTTTTAATTAAATTAAGCAAAGAAGGAAATAAAATATTCTAATAATTATAGATGCATATTATTATTGTGCTTATAGAGAAATTGATAAATATATTTTATTAAACGTTTACTTAGTCATAATTGTGTGTTTCATGTGTAATATTTAATTTGGTGCGTGTTTGTAATTGGTGTGATATAGAGAAATTGATCAATATATATTTTTATGCATATAATTATACTTAATCTGTTTCTGTCGATAGTGTGTGATATTTTACTAATATATTTATATATATACACATATATTATATTTAACTTGTTTTATTATTTAATTAATCATGTTATTACAAATAATCAATTAACTTAATCGTCACGTATAATTGTAAGTCAAGTGTCATTAAGTCAGATGCTTTGTCGTCCCTAAACAACTATCCTACTATATAGCTATGTCGTATATTATACGTTATATTGTTTTGTGCTAAATATAGTATAGAAAAATACATAAAAACACAAGTTGGTTTATTTTAATTATTTAAGGTTTGTTTGTGTTAATCCTGGAGTGGGATCAGAAGTCCGTACTCGTGCGTCATAGCCGTAGCTCGTGCTGCACGGACTTATGGTCATCATTTCCCATTATACCTTTCTCGGTCCTTTTTATCCGCGAGTCTAGTTACTAGGCATTTTAGGGTAGGGCCACCGTTTACGTAGTATCTGTATTCACCCATTTCGGCCTAAACAGGGCCCAAGCCCGAAAATATCTAGAAACTATTGTATTTATTCTTATTTAAGTCTAAATGGTCGTGTAGTATCTGATGGGTCAAAAAGAAAAATGAGTTTCACTGGGCCAGTCACCACCTCTGGCCCAGTTTTCTGTTCCCTATACTACAAACAAACCACATAAGCATAGCAAGCCCACAACGTAACAACAAGGTCGTCAACACTGGTATTGGCCATACCAGTGTTGGTATAGGTAGGTACATAAATGTTCAGGCTACCAGTAAGCATATCATGCTATCAGCATTTAACTAATGAAATGTTCTCCCTCAGTATGCACAGTTTTGGTTGGCTTTAACAGGGTAAGTCTACCAGTACCCCTTGAATTATTTTACTCAGCGACTCAGCAAGTAGGCCAGGAAATTAGTTTTGGGTCTGGGCAAGAGACAGAAACAAGCATTCTTAAACAACATACATACGAGTAGCGCAAGGCACAAAAAACATAAAACCAGCAAGAACAATAATGTTGTCAATGTTTCAAGAGTTACCAGTAACAAGGCGCAGTTTCTTTCTTTTCAGGGACGTGATCAAATCCGAGGCACCGTTATGCCGACGTTTTCGAGCTTCCTCCTATTTCCTGCCTTGGTCGAGTTTACAAGGATTTATTTCAACAGTTCGAACGTTATTTAGTGGTCAAATCTCAACACATGAGAACCAACTCGCAAGAGGAGGGCAGGAAAGGGAGGATCCCGTATTTATAAGCGTCACGAAGCAGTTTTACAGTGCGTGTCTGTGTGCGCGTAATAGGGGAAGATCGTACGACCCACTCGAGAATTCGAGTTGAAAGTCAAAGGAGAGAATAGTGAGACATAACCCGTTATAATGCAAAGTGCCGTTGAAACGACAGGAAAATCGCGAGGAGAAAAAAAAGTTCAGTGCATTAATGAGGTGCATTTATGAGCATTAATGAGAGGGAGGATTTTTGGGCAGCTTACGAGGTGCACAGGGAAAAGGAGAAATGTGGTTGGCGGTGAGGGGAAAGCTGATGGGAGCGGTTAAAGAGGAAGGGAGAGAAAAAAGGGAGTGAAGTGATGAGTTGTCGGCTGGGAAAGAAAACAAAGAAGGGAAAGAGAGGGGATTGGATGGGGGGTGACTTCGAGGGCTGGAGAGAGAGAGAAACGCGGAAGAGAGAGAAGAGAGGTGTGGTGTGACAGAGACACTGAGAGAGAGAGAGCGTGCAGCTGTGCAGGAAGAGAGAGAAAACATGGAAGGGTCACGAGGTTAGGGATTCTCTGTGGCGTCAAAAACACGTTTAGTTTGATCCATTTCTTTTAGACGCTTTCAGGCCGTCACAGAAAATCGAGCCTCGGGAAGGAATCCGAGGGACTTTCCTCTAGGCGGTTGATTTGCCTTCCTTGTGGCTCGTTCGTGTGCGCTTTGGTGTGGTCATCCGCAATGTGTCTCGAGGTCGACCCATTGAGTCAAATTCTGGGATTGCACAAAGGTTTTAGGCCTTCTCCTGAATTATTGTAATTTCTAGGATATTCCAAGGCTGCAACCGCGAGACCTTCGCGTGGTTTGTCAATTTGGTTGATCTTAGAGTGGGTCATGTGACTCGTTTCGTGATTTCAAAAGTTAATGTTTTGCTTATTAAAATTAATTAAATAGGCTTGAATCAAGATTAGTGATAAATGACAATATCGGTTTAATCGTGCTACTTCGTGTATTATTTCGTATACTTTTAAAAACTCGATATTTGAAAATTTTGGTGCTTCATGATACGGTTTACTTAGTGGTTATATGAATTTTGTCCTTTAGAGATAAAACATTTTAATTGGGCTATTCGGTTGAATTTCGTTTCAAATTGATTATCGAAAAGAATAAAATTTGCTTACGTAAAATTTTATTGTGTGAATTTTATTATAGGTAAATTTTCAATTAACGCACGCATAAAAATTCTAGAGGATTAAATAATAAAAGCTATTAGTAAGTGGTTAAAGAATGATGGCGATAACATAAAATTTTAGTGTGTTAGTTCTTTTATCGTATTTATTTTACTAAATTATAGTTAAGTACTTCTTAATATAAAGTTAGTGAAATTTTTATGTTAAATTACGCGTTTTCAAATCGCTAAAATTTCACGGGTTTTACAACCATGTGTTGTCCCGCTCACTGTGCTCGATCATGCTCGACCCCGCTGACCTTGCTGTGCTCGCTGTGCTCGACCCTGTGCTGTGAGCCCTCTCTTTGTGCTGTCCCCACTCACTGTGCTCGACCCTGTGCTCATTGTGCTGTCCCGCTCGCTGCCCCGTTGTCCCGCTCTCTGCCCCGCT